>KQ965740.1:705367-755523 GCA_001574975.1 Gonapodya prolifera JEL478 | reverse complement strand
TTACCATACAAATTTGATGTGTTCTTATATGTAAAATAAATATTACTTATAATCCAAGCTTTTTTATTTTTGGTGATCTGAAATATGAAAACATGTTGGGCTTGTTACTGGTTTAACAAATATAAGTAAGATATTTAAAAATTCAATCACCAAAGTCCATAACTAAAATATTTAAAAGTATCAAACCTGTTATTCAAAAGTAAAAGACTAAGAGGTGGGGGTATCCCTCCTTTGAGTGGGGGTACTCCCCTGGGTGGGGGTATGTTACACTTGTGACACAGAGAACATGGTCAGGCAAAGTGGTTTCCCCAGACCTGGGCAAGCATATTTTTTCATGGTCAAAATTTTCTCAGGGCTGAGCCACTGTGGCTCTTTGGTAAATTTACAGGAACAAATGTGGTGCAAAAACTCCCTATTACTATCTGTTTTTTAATCCAGTTATGAAATAATCTTGACTGAATGTTCAAATCTACATGCAACTGACTGCTGTATTAGGGGGTCTCAAAATTAGATTTTGGCCATTCAACTATTTTTTTTGGAGTGCAGTCAGTATTGGAATAGAACTCATAAGCTATGGGTGCTTTAAAATTAAATGCAGGGTTGCAAATAAGTAATCACCATGACAGAAGAGATGATGTCTGGATAGGAGGCCAATAAAATGTGTCCCTAATGGGCTCTGGGGTTCTCTTGGCATCCCCTGGCAGGAACTGAAAACCTCTTGCCCAATAAGGTTCTGTACTTCTGTATCTCAATTCTCATTGATCTTGCAAAACTAGGCATAGGTTTGAACATCACTTTATTTTTGGTGCGCAATTATTTATTGTGAGCTGCATTACTTTTACAGAATCTTCTACCCATTTCATGCCAGTATTAGAAAAAACTGCGTGGTAAAATTTTCTTAGCCATGTCATAGCTATGGCAAGAAACATGACTTTGAGAGACCTTCTTATGTTCACAATGATTTCCTGTTGCATTCCATCCACAATTCACCATTTTTCTTACTTCTTTAATTATTGCTAATTATTCAGATATTGTTTATAAATGTCAGGCCAAATAACATCTCTTGATCTTGCAGATGACACGGTGTGTGACGTTGTAGAATTTCCCATTAAGGTATCATAGAAGAGAAAAAAAATCATGCCAGAAGAATGCCTTACAAGTAGCATTCACCCACATTCACAAAACTTGGATAGTTTTGAAATGCATTATTTGGGTTCAGAGTTTCAATTGGCCCACAGAAAAATTTGCAATCCAGGTGAGGGCAACAGGTACACTCTCTCTAATTTATTTTCTTCCTCCTCTCTCCTCTGGGTTTTCCAGAGATAAGAGATACAGAAGAGAGAAGGAGAAAATGGATCAAAGGGTGATGGTAATGACCAAAACAGTATACCAAATGACATCCCATTAAGAACTGTAAATTTTATTTTTGCAGTATTGAATTTAATGTGCCAAGTTATGCTCAACTAATGGAATGTACTCTCTCTGGGCAAAATGAACTATATTTTATGTAATAAATAATGCAAGACTTCAAACATTCGTGAATAGTAGATTAAGTAAGTTGCTCAGTCATTGAGACTTTGCAGGTGTCAACCCCTGTCACAAAGTCTACAAAAGGTGAGAAAGGAGAAACCTTTTTGAAGGAATGGTAGAAATGTTCTTCCAAAGTTTTGCTGGATTGTTGCAAATATTTGATTCCCTCAGATCCAGTGCATAAATTATGATTGATTGAAAAGAGAGATTTTGGACACTGCTCTTCTTCCCTATGTTCAAATCCTGGATGGTAGATAATATTTCCCTCTGACTCAGAGTCACGCCAATAATCTTCCTCATTGGTGTGAGGTTGTGATAAGATTTCTTCACTCTTGGAAGCATCACACATATTTTGTTCAATAAGAAACAGAGGGGGTTTTAAACACCAAAATGGGTCAACTGCCTCAATTGTTGGGGGATGTGAGGCATGTTCCTTTGAATCCAATACATTTTGTGTTTGCTGAAGTGGAATCAAATTATGAGGAGTATTACTGCATATTTCTGGCTCTGAAGGATAGTTGAAAAGTCTCAAAGTATCATCAACTTCACAATTGCCATTTATTATTACTGGAAATGGCAGGGAATAATCCTGATTGAAGCTGAGATCTTCTGCCTCTGTAATGAGTTTTTCCTGATGAGGGGAATCACTTGCCGAATTTTCCCTTCTGATTTCAGAACAAGATATAGGAGCAACATGGCTATCAACATTGGATGGTGAAGTAACTTCAATATCATTGATTTCAACAAAATCAATTGTTTCAAAGGCATCACTATCATCCTGCAATGAAGAGCTTATCACAGAATCTTCTGATGGGATCTGCATTGAATGGTCAAGTTCCTCCATCACAGAGACATTCAAAATGAGACTGTCAGTGTTCTGTATAATTTCCATGGGAGATGCAATGACCTTAGTAGATTGGTTTTCCAAGGAAGTAGCAGTTAAAGTGCTGGATATGTTCTGGATTGTACCAAAGATGGGGGAAGGGAGCTTTGGAGCACTTAAAAACTCTTCAAATTCTGCAGGATCCCTTCTTGACCAACAATCTCCAAAAACCATTTCAGTTGCTTTAAAAAGAAGAATTTGAGATTTTATGGCCAATTTTTTATGAATTTTATCAGCAGCTGCAGCAAAAAAGTTCATTTCTCTCTGGAGAAAACATGAGAATAGTTGCTGCAGCTCAGAAGTGTAAGGGTCAACAAACTCCACTGCCCTTTGACCCATGAGTGTGTTCAGTGTAGTTACTGAAATAGTGAAGGCCACAACTGAAGCTTTTTGTTGAACCAATGATTGAAAAAATGGGGAGAAGTAGGATGATGCGGGAAGTGCCTGATAAAGTATCAATGTTTCCACTGCAATATGGTGATCTGCTAGTGGTAAGAAAACATCTTCTGTGAAAGACTTATAGCATTGTGATTAAGATTTTGTAAACTGCATTTCATAAGAACAACAACTTGAAGCTTACATGATAATAGTGAGTCAGTTGCTTCTGTAAAATGGAACCAATGGCATTTCGATGTACAACTACATCTTTCCTCAAATGAGCAAAAAGAGCATTAGCACCATGGAGAGCTCTTCCCACAGCAAGATCAGAAATGGAATATAAGTGGTCCTCCACAGCAACAATCCATTGCAAGGGCAAAGGTCCTCCTTCTGGGAAAGAACTGAAGTAAATTTCCTGTGGAGTCCCAAAAATAAATTTAAAAGCAGACATTGAAGGAGCAGCATAAGACTTCAAGAATGCATCCCCAAATTTGTTGCCCTTTTCCATTAAGAAACAATAATTCCTTCCAAAGTCTCCAGAGCACATTGAAGTACAATGTAATGCTTTTTGAACATTGTCAGCAACAAGTTGCAGAGTTTTAACCCTTTGTGTCATCATCTGAGCAGAAATAATTGCAAAAATCAACACAAATGTTTTCAAAAGATAGATAAAACTTGTGACAAGAACGCTTTGCTTCTTCTTTACTTGTGCTCTCAGTCTCTTGACAAGTTTACTAACGGTTAAAATGTTCTTATGAGACTCCAAGCTTCCATGAGATAGGAGTGCAGTTTTGCTTTCAATGTTGGAGAGCAGTAATTCAAAATTTTTGGGATCAAGTTGATCTGAAATTTTCACTCTGGGGCTAAGACCAAAAGTTCCATCAGAGATTCCAAACCAGTGTTGAAGCCAATGTCTCTGTCCAGAAGATTCTAGAGCTTTCAAAAGTATTTCCAACTTTGGTGCAGTTGAGTGACTGTACAAAGATGCAAGTTGTGCCGCTGCATCAGAAAAGTTTAGGAGATAGCACAAGAGAACAACTTTCTGGAAGAACGTTTGATGCTTTGTAAAAATGATTACAGATGACAAAACAGCAACAGGCAGTGTTCACCTCTTCTGAAGCTACTCCTGAATTAATGTGCAGTGTTGTGAACCATCTCTCAGACAATTCTGCAGGATTGAGATCAAATTGCACACGTGGCTTTCCCTTTTCAAAGAATATAGATTCCTAGAAGGTAAGAAAATCCAGCGTAAATAACCATTGGAAGGAAATAATTGTTTCGGGATTGGCAAATCACTTTCACCCGTAAGTAAACTGAAGTTGCTTCTTCATTGTTTGAATGCATCGCAGCAAATTCCAACAACTCATCAAAGCCTGATACACTGATGGTTGCATGATGAGAGGACAGCCACAGAGATGGCAGTGCAAAGTTGAGGAGTTCAACAGACGTTGCGAAGAAACCGACTTTACTTTCCAAAGGAGTTGAAGATTTGCCAAAAAATGAATTGAAAATTGCTATCAATATGGCACATAAATGAGCACATTCGGCATTATACGGAACAAAGCCGTGACATTATTACCTTCGACTGTCTTTGGAGAAGGTATTGATTGGCCCTCACGCTTCCACCAACCAGAAGAGATTTTTCTGTGATTCATCCAGCTTCGTGAGCGTGCACTACGCACAGAAAAGATCACAACTTACAGGTGCTGAAGAGAACACAGCCTATGTATTACATCAAAGGGATCAGACAAAAGCCTAAAAAACTTAGCGCGCCGAAAGTGGTCTCACCACAGTAGGGCATTTGCAACACCCTTTGACACTTCTGCAAGCTCTGCATACTGTTCAACAAGATCATCCAAAGGTGATGTTTTGTTGTGAGGCCATTTGTTGTATAAAATTTCAGGATAGTGACCCGAAAAAAATTGCAAGATCAGACGGTGAGGCAAAGATGGAGAAGTGGGAGAGTTTTCTATGCGAATACTGGTAACGCGCTTCTCTTCAATTTCCACGAGGCTTCAGGGCTACTCACCATTCTCGGCTCGAGATTCAATAACGATAAACGCGGATGCAATTGTGGAGAAAAAGTCTGCGACTGTGCTTAAATCTGTCGGGGTCCGAACACGTGCTTGCAGGGAAGCACGAAGGTCGGGAAGCTCAACCAGGTCCATGGAAAGAGGAAGAAGCGAGTGTCTGAAGTCCGTGACATCAATAAGATCCATGTTTGTTTCATCGCTTGGAGGGTAAGGGGGATGGGACCGTGTCGTCGGGAAGTGCAAATCAGAAGTAAATGCACTCGGCGGCAATAACTGCAGTTCAGCGATTGCCTCCCCAAGGTCATCAAATATTTTTGTGAGCTGGGATCGTCGCGATTCTGCGCCCGAAAGGATTCCAAAGAACCCCGACGAACTGGTGGCCAGTCGCAACTGTGTCAATCGTCCATCAGGCCTAGTTGTTAAAGGCTTTGAAACAAGAGACAATCACCTTCGATAGCGCCCTCCATCTGCCATCCGATGCCTCCATCGCTTCCATCAAAAAATGCGGCAGACGTTACAAAATATTTGGCGAAATCCTTCCCTGGGATAGGGCCGCGGCACCCCAATTCGACGGCACCCCTAATTCAATTGATTCAACACCGATTTCGCACCGCGGTAGCTCCAGATAGCTCAGGGACACAAATCGACTTGAAATTATTGTTCTTGGTGATAGCGGAACGTTTTCAAGCGACTTCTATCTATGCCTCCATCGCGGAAATCGATTCGTACAGCGGAGCTGAAAACAGGTGGAAGGTGAGCTTTTGCACCTATAGCGGAATGTTTTTACGCCGGATGGCTGCTGGACAGAGCTGCCAATGCCATCGAGATTGTTCGATACCAGAACGTTGCCTGGTGTTTTCAAACTTGTTTTCGGGGATGTACTCTTTCTATCTCTAGACTTTTCGACATGTCTTTTGGACGCTTTTCTTTCGTCTGATTGATCGGTGAACCATCGCTCGATTGAGGCCGTTGCTGGAGTTGCATTGACTTTTGGCTAAACGACACACGATTTCTTCGTGCGCTATCCAGAATCAGCCATGACCCTCACCATGTGCCGGATACTGACCCCAAGGAAGAACAATCTGATGCGGCTCTGGAGAGCAACGGTACGCGTACTCTTGTAGACGCAACCCCTTCCAGAACATCGCGACGTGCCCCTCGAGTAAGTGGATCCTCTACGTAAGGCATTTGCAGCCTGATGCTCAGCTTCCCCTTGCGTGGATTCTAGGTTGTGTCCACCGCTGTGTCCCCGCCACTCTCTTCATCTCGCAACGCTGTCAACACCGCCCCTCACGCGAGGAAGAGTGCACGTGGCGCTTCTAGCGCAGTCATTTTGTCAGGAACTGTCTCACAGGATCCACAAAAACGTGATATTGGCGGCGATAGTGAGAGCTTTGGCCCATCTCGCACAATGAGTTTGCATCATTTGTCTGGTTGACAGCTTTCGCCCCAGCTGACTCCAAGACCTTTCGGGAACTCGATGAAAAACCCACTTTATCCAATCAGTCGAATGATGCCATGACTGATCCCTCCCTCTCTAAACGCCGCCGTATTGCGACTTTGAAGGAGAATACAGCCCCCCCAGGAAGCACTCCACCTATATCAAACTCTGTACCACCCACCGGTCGTATTGTCGCGCCTCTTGGGAAAGCACCGCAGCCCCCTTCCCCGGAGGGAAAGCCATTTTTTCCCACAATATCTGGGAGCACAAATATCCCTAATAACAGCCGGCGAAGTGGACGAAGATTTGTGGCCCCAACTTCACAGGAGGCGTCCGTCGATTTAGCAAAGCACGAGAGGCTATCGGACCCGAAATTTGTGAACTCTTCGACAAATTCCGACTTTCTGAATAAGACCCTCGAGGATTCGAACAACAAATCACTGAATGGAATCGACGCCCCTGTTGAACTAGTGAGTGTGGTACCCCGCAGTAACTGTATTTTTTTTTGTGATTTTGAATGCCACTTTCCAAAGAACGATGACAACGCAAATGGTGCAACATCCACAGCCACTGATGAGTATCATCTGCATGAACAACCACTCCCCAATCTGTACAGCGCTCCAGCCTGCCGAATCTCGGAGCATCGTATAAAGCTCACATCAAGGGACCAAATTGAACGATTCTTCATGTCCCCAGTTCCAACTTTATATTCTGTCCACGATTGGGACCTTTTTGGCGTAGCAGCAGAAGTCGCCTTACGCAAGCTTGTTGGTGCGCCTTTAGGAGGTGCAGTCAAACGTATTCTTGGTTGGTGTGATGATCCCGCAGTCCAAGCTGAACTACCGGAGCTCCAAAGTATTGCAAGAATGCAATTGGAATTGTTGGAAAGGGATTCTCCCACATCTCTTCGACAGGGCAGCAAGCGAACGCGCGGTAGCTCTTTCCGTTTCCCTTCGTCAAAGCGGCAACGCACCAATGGAACTGATGGGACAGACGACGAGGATTCTGACGAAGACGACCGCTCTCGACCGCGCTCGATGGACTCGAAATCTCGCGCTGAGCACAGCAACTCGCAATTAAGAGCGAAAAGAGCTGCGAAAGAAAACGAATCACTCTTGGAACCCGACGTGCCGATATTTTTTACAGAATCCCCACTCTCACAGACAAAAGAGTATCTTCCCTGTGGCATTTTTTCAAAGGACATTACTCGTCGCACCAAAAGCGAACACAGTGGAGTGAATGAGAATCTGTCTACGCCCACATCTAGTGATTCTATGCAGCATTTCAAAGTTGTGCTTCCAACGGACCACTTGAGAACCCTTCTGATGGAGACCGAGAGAGATTTTGCCATTCCATGGGATCTGGAGAAATGGTGTCTTGACGGTGGTATACATGATGTGAGTGATGTAGGATGCATGAACCAGATCAAACTCCACGCATCTTCTTGAAAGCTGAGGGCCATGAACTGTACCGAGCGTCCCAGCAAGTATGAAGACGTAGATAAGAGTAAGTCTTGTTGCTCAGCCTGCCCTTTCCTCGAATGACGATCCTCAAATAGACATATTTGTGAGGAGGAAACCTCGGCCCCCTCGCATTCCCGCTGTTTGCAATTGTATCGCACCAAAGGGTGGAGGCCCAGGATGCTTGGATGATTGCATAAACCGAGTTACGCAAGTCGAATGTGGTGGGTTTCGAACTCGAGCCCATTTATGGCTAGTTTTGCGAATGTGCGGCACTTCTAGATGTGGATCTATGTCCATGTGGAGAGCAATGCACCAATAGACGCTTTCAGCTGGGCGAAAAGGTTGCCGAACTGGAAGTTTGCTGGGTATGCTTGATATTGCAAAAGCAGGTTGTTCCGACGCAACGTGTCGTTTGACAGACCTTTTATTTGAAAGGTATCGTCCCGCGGCTTTGGCCTCCGGACATTGGTCCCGATTGCCAAGGGCTCTCTTGTTTGCGAATATCGTGGCGAAATCATTTCTGAGGACACATGTCTGAACCGCATGTCAACTATTTATGCCAATAATCACGCCTTCTACATGTTGGAATATCAAGAGGGGGAAGTTATCGACGCTCATCGCAAGGGGACTGAAGCACGCTTCGTGAACCACAGTTGTGACCCGAACTGCCACATCGAAAAGTGGTAAGGTCCCAGTCCAAATATCCCAACTTTCTATTGACGGTTAACTTCACTTTTCTTGTTGTCCAGGGGAATAGGCGGCGAATATGCTGTTGGCCTTTTTGCAAGTGAAGATATCCCTGCTCGGACAGAGCTCACATACGACTACAGGTACGAAAACGTTGGGCAGGAAATGCAAAAATGCCTGTGCGGGGCGTCAAAATGCCGGGGTTTCATCGGGAACAACCGAAAGGTGGAGACCCCAAGAGAAGGTGGGGAAAAGCGTTGATGCGCCGGAATATTCCATCATTGATCACGACTCAAATCACGTGTAGCTACTGTGAACGAGTGGCAACCAAAGAAGAAGGTGAGACATACCTCAGTTCAAATGGGTTCAAGCAAATTATGGCAATTGGAACATTATAATACAGGTTGTGGCGGAATCTGTAATCGAGCGTCTCTTCTATGTCAAAAAACACCAACGTGAACGATACACGGCATTAGTGAAGGAGATCGTTGGCCACAGAAGAGTCTATCAGACTATTAAAGTCTTCCTTGTGAGGAATCTCCTTCAAGTATCATCGAAAGTGAGAATTGACAGGGAGGAGTTGATGGAGGCATAATTTTTAAACGCTGTCTTTGAAGGTGGCAAGTGGACCAAAAGCGCCGGATCAGGGGTCCCTGGAAAGCAGCCAAAGCACAGTGATGTCCGCACAACGTTTTCCGAGCGCCAAACTGCGTGTTGATGATCTTATGGTCCGCTTGTTGAAGAAGAAAGAGCGAAAGCAACAACGAGCCCATCGGGATCGCTCCTGGTCCAGTGATTCCGATCTGTCGACTCACTCGGAAATGGACTCTGACTCTGACTCTGCTATTACCAGCAAGAGGCGACACATGAGATATTCATTAAGGAGATGATTAGAGATAAAATATTACAGTTGTAACCGAGATATCAGATACGAGCAAATTTGTTTATATCTCCAGCTGTCCCCTCCCATTCGTTTAAATTTCAGGCCATACGCACTCAAAAGTGGTAGACGGCACACCTCTACCTCAAAATCCACATCTTGCACTCTACATCGTACAGTAAAAGCGTTGACCTCGCAGCGAATGCTGTGCTCGCTCGCGGTTTCTTTCGTGATCACTCGAACAATTTCCGCGATAATCGCGTTGGGTTCTTTCGTGGACGTGGTGCTGACGCTGAGAGCAAAGCGCAAGGTGCGTGGTTCTGGTTCTTTGCGATTCGTATTTGGCTGTTCATGCGCGGCTGAAGCAACTGGAAGTGTGCCAGTAGCACCAGGGATTGGTCCAACAGTCGATGCTTTGCGCCCAAAGATACGCTCGGTGAATGTGGGTTTTGCGGAGTCTTCATCGAAACCCTCGGCAGGATCTGTGTTACTCCTCGCATGACTCCCGACCGAGGGCGCCGTAGCCTGTGCGGCGTTGACTGTGGCTGCGCGCATTCTTGCCTTCCTTGAGCTTCCAAGATATGCTGACGACGGAGTGTTCACTGCTTCAGAAGGTGACGCTATTGGCACGACCGGGGTGTTGTTTACTGCTGACAGAGCAGGAGACACAGTAGCCGCAGTATTAGATGGCTTGAACGACGATCCCACCGTTGCCCGTCGGGTTACAGTATTCGCTGGAGTCTGTGATGCAGGCTGGGGTCCTTGGAGTAAATGCTGATTATGATCCCCAGGTTTTGGAACAATGAGTGGAGCAAAAGCTGGAACTGGTGGTAGAGATGGCGAATCTTCATTCGGCACTTCATCCTCTGCAATCGTATCCATTTGCGCCTGCTGCGCGGTTCGGCCTGGCGATGAGGATTGGGTGTAAGAACTCGGAGTAGAGTTGCGCTCATTCGATTGCTCGGAAGTAAGAGGGGGTTGAGAGGTAGTCGGTGACGACTTCTTGGTGAGGTCAGTCAGGAGTTCCATCGATTTCTGACGTGTTGTCGTGCCTTTCCTGAACATACGATCCGCGGTGAGGAAGTACGTCGCAGTCAGGTGGTCGTAGACATTCTCAGCAAGACTCTTTTCCAGAAGCGCCGTGTCGATGCCGATTTCCGACAAGTCAGCCAAAATTTGACTGTGTTGCTCAGTGGAAACAGCCACTGGTGTCAGTGATTCGAGGGCCTCGTTCTCACTCTCGTTGAACCACGGGTGCGCAACAACGTCGGCCATCGTGGCCCTCCTCTTTGATTCAACAACAAGCATGGCGGAGATGAGGGTGTTGACCGCTTCGAAAGGATTTGAGGATGAATTATGGTGATTGGCAGAGCATCGTCGTATGACCTACAGTTGGACATGAACCCGGGTACCATGTACTTCCCGTTTAAAATGCGCTGCTTGAGCATCGGCAGGGTGCTCCCGTCGAATGGGAGGCAGCCGCAAACGAGGACGTACAGGACAACACCCAACGACCACACGTCGACCTCTGGACCTGCGTACGCCGTGCCCTACGATAGCGCGAGATGGTCGAGAAAGCAAGAGGGATTCAGGCGAACACCGGCCACGTGGAGGTTAGGACAAAGAGACTTGCCTGGAAGAGTTCCGGTGCTGCATACGGTGGGGATCCACACCAGGTGCTGAGCTTTTGTCCCGGATTAAACTGATTGGAAAAACCAAAGTCGGCAATTTTAACGTTCTGGGGTGGCGAAGTGAGTATGAGGGAGGTTTACCATCCCTGGTGGTGAGTAACGCGTTGCCCGACACGTACCATGGCTTCGTCCAGAAGGAGATTTTCGGCCTTAAGATCTCTATGGACGACCTACGCAACCCGCGAGCGGACAGAGTTCAGGCCGACTCAGAACATGCCATTGTAGCTGCCTTCGGCAGACAAAGCGCTTCTCACGTGCATATTGTGGCAGTACGACACGGCTGACACGATCTGCCTGAAAATTCGCCGGGCGTCCTTCTCCTTCATCCGGCCGTGGGCGACGAGGTAGTCGACTGGCGGGACGAGCGAGCGGCGTCCAGTCATTCTTCGGTGGTGCGGAACGTTTTGAGCTTGTCAGACAACTCACATATTTCTCCGCCCTGAGCGTATTCCATCACCAAGTACAGCTCCTTTGGAGTATCGATGACCTCGTACTGAGGTATTCCCGCGCAGAATCCATGTCAACCATTTGCACCCAAGGCGATTCCCCCGCCTCGTCGACGCACGCACCAGCTTCACAATGTGCGGATGATTCAGCATCTTCATGATGCGCACCTCGCGAAACAGTTTCTTGGCCGTGGCGGGGTCCAGCTTGTCTTTTGCAATGATTTTGACGGCGACCTGGGCACGCAGCAGACGAGTCCGTCCCCGGATCGCACACGCATTGGTCCACGCACGTTGCGAGGGATCACTCGCGCACACCCCGCACACCCACCTTCTGCTTTGTGAGCGAATGAATCGCCAGCTTCACCTTTGCGAAATTTCCCTGCCCGAGATTCTCCACAAAGTCGTACATCCCCACCGACAGCGTCGACGGCTGCTTGGTCAGGCGGCGGCTCAGCTGGGCGTACGGTGTTACCGGGGTTGATGGTGGGCCGGGTGGCTCGGGAGGGGCGGGGATATTGGACGGCATGGAGAGTGCGGGGGACGCCATCGCCGGGGAGGATGCGATCGGGTGGTCACTGCCGATGATGATGTTTTGTTGGAAGCAAAGGTTGGTGGGAGTCTTGCCGAGCAGAGAAAAGTGTGAAGCGAAGATCTTCGCAAGAAACAATGCGCCAAGGGACGTCAACGCAGCGGCCAATCTTCTCTTCTCTCCGTTTCTGCAAGGTAAGACCACCTTACCAAATCGAATATTTTCATTGTTCTGGCTCTGCTTGCACTGTTCAAAAACACCTTTCTCCTATTTCCAACTCGAACATGAGGAAACCTGACATCCCCTCTGTTCACCGAATCCAAATGGGGTCCTTAATACCCCTTCCATACGTCACACCTCAATCTCCAACGCCAACGGCACGTGGTCTGCGTAGAGCGCCACCGACACAAAAGCACACACCGTCAGTACCCACTCTACACCGCACAAAAAACAAACCTCCACACTGCAACGCACCTGAACACCCGTACACCTTGTTCCGTATCTCGCACGACCGCACTTTGTCCAGCAGCGCACGCGACACGACGAAGTAGTCAAGCCGCCATCCAAGGTGTTTCGCTGCATTGCAGGCGGGGGTTGTGGAGAGGGCAAAGGGAAGCGCGAACGGAGGGGGACACAAGAACGAGTAAGTCACGCAACGCCCACTCCAACCCGACCACCACCCAAACTCACCTCGGCAATTAAACCTGTACGAATAGTACGTGTAGTCCTGCTCCGTCGGATGCAAGTGGCGCCAGAGGTCCACGAGGTCCAGCTGGGTCAGGGTCGTCGAGAAGTCTGGGGAGCGGGTTTTGTGTGTGGTGGTGGGTGTTGGTAGGTGTTAATGTGCCCATCGCCAGACGGTCAAACCACTTCCCCTCTTTCACCCTCTCCCATCTTTTCTCCCAACCCCCAGCCAAACCCCGTCGACACCCACCTTCGCGCTCCTCAACCGTGAACCCCGCAGTCCTCGTGTTTCCCTTTGGCCGCGTCAGATCCACCGCGGTGTGGGCCACGTTCAGGTCGCCCGTCCATATCACGGGCTTGGTGGTTTGCAGGGAGGCCTGGGGCCGGTGGTTGGAAGGGTGGAGGGGGCGGGTAGGGGGAGAAGGGGGGGGGGGAAAGGGGCAGGTGGGGGGTTAGCGGTATGTGAGTTGGTTAACAGCCTGCCCAAATCAACACCAGCACCCCGCTCTCCCCCGCCCCACACGCACCAAATACTCCCTGACCCACCCCGCATAGTCCCTCTTATGCGCCAACCTCTCGAGCTTCTGCCCCGCATTGGGTACGTAATTGGCCACCAGGTAAAAGGACTCGAATTCGAGCGTCACGGCGCGGCCTTCGTCGTCTTCATCTTCGGTGGGGGCAGGGGTGGTGGTGGTGGTGGTGGGGATCCCGAGGCGGGTGGAGAGCGGAGGGAGTTTGGAGAGGACGCAGGTGCCGGAGTAGCCTTTTTTGGTTTTCGAGAGGGACCTGTGGCGCGGTGGCGGTGGGTGGTGTGGGTGGTGTATGGTGGATGATGGTGCAAGGAAAGAAGAAGGACAAGACATGCGCACGTGTCCGCTTACGACACTCCAGTACCATGCCGCAACTGACAGCTTCCGTCGTGGCCGTCCTGGTTGTGACGCTGCCCATCTCCCGACTCCACCATCGCACCTTGTCCGCCTTTTCCCACCGTCCCTCTTTCCTTGTCCCCGCTTCTCCCCTTTCTCCCCTTTCTCCCCTCTCCCCTCTTTCTCCCCCCAAATACCCCCTCACCCCCCCCCTCAAACGCACCAATACCGCCACGGATACACGTCCGCAAACACGGCGTCGTCCTGTGCCTGTAGTTTGGTCTCTTGGAGGCACAGGATGTCGGCGGATTCGGCACGGATGTAGGTGTCCAGGCCTGTGCGGTGTGCGGGGAAGGTAAGAGACTCCATCACACGACCAAGTCGAAGATGCAGATCCCGCACAGGCGCACAGGCGGTGACGCGGGGCGTTGGTGAGCAGACTCCACTGGTCGGTATGATCCCGCCATCCCGTCTCAATATGGCACTTGGCACTCCAGACCTCGCTTCGACTCCACTTCACTCGCACTGGATCACTTGCGCTTCGCACAGCATATCTCGACTCCACTTCACTCGCACTGGATCACTTGCGCTTCGCACAGCATATCTCGCCTCCGGATGACACCCTCGGTCAGCACCTAGCGGGGCTCAGGCCTCGGGCTCGCTTCGCGACAACTTCTCCGCTCTACGGCGCATTGGCCTCCGGCGGATAGCCTCGGTCAGCGCCTCGGTGCTGGGTCCGCGACAACTTCTCCGCTCTACGGTACATTGCCTCCGGCGGACACACTCGCTACGCTCGTGTCCTCGGACAGCTCGGTCTTGCGTGCGTCGCAATCCAGACCTCGCGTCTCGCAACTCCATCCTCTGGCCTCCGTTGCTCGACGCCCCCCCCCCCCCCCCTACCCAACACGCACCCTTCTTCCTGGCCGCCTGGATCCCAGCGACATTCAGCGACACGATTCTGACCGACTTCTCGGCTTTGGGGGGAAGAAAGTCGTACGATGTCGGCATGGCTGTGTTGACTGGGTAGTTGTGGTCTGGCTTCTCGGGTTTCTCGGCGTCCTTGACATCGGTAGAGTCCTTTGCTGTCGGGTCTATCACGTCGGCAGCAGTCTTGGCATCGGCAGGTGAGGTCTCCTGGTCCTTCTTTGCCCTCTTCTTGCTGGAAGGTGCCTTTGCGGTCTTTTTCTTTGCCGGCGAGATGGCGGCGCTCACTTCTACCTGAGCCGCGTCTGCTCCGTCCACGAGTTCCGGGTGTGCCTGTGCTACGCTGTCGCCCGTCCCGGTCACGTCGTCCATCTTTGCATGTCCCGATTTCCTCCGTTTGGACGGAAGTTCTAGCACGTCGTCTGTGCGATCGGTCGACTTGGACTTTCGCGGCGGCATTGCTGTGTGTGCGCGTGCCGAATCAAATGCGGGTGTGTGCGTGTGCGTGCGCGAGAGTGGCAGGAGTCGAGGCGGGAGGGAGAGAGGGTGCGCGCGTGGCACGGCAGAGCGAGGCAAGTGGGGGAGTGTGCGGCGCGCGGAGACGGAGCCGAGACGCGAAAGAGAAGACAGTTTGCGAAGACGGTGCGGTGAGGGAAGGCGCAGGCACAGGGACCCGGCGACCGCAGCACCGATCGGAGCTTCCGCTTCTCCACCCACACGTACACCCCACAAGAGCGATCCCTGCTGCAGCCCCTCGCCCAACCCCACCCGCACCCCACTCGCACGCACCTTGCAGCCCCCCCCCCCACACACACACTGCACGATGCCTACCCACCCCGCACTCAACACAACGATCGACTCCGCTTGGAACAGACACGGGCCGGTCGGTGCCACACTCATCGGGAACTGGGGTGCGTATCTTGCGCTGATGGCTGGCGGACTAGGCGTGGATTACGGTGGGAGGAAGGGGTTGCCTTGGCTATGAGATGGCATCGCATCGCGCATCGCATACAATGAAAATGAAGCATCGACAAGATCGGATCGCTTTGAATAAAGAACAAGTCGGACAGGTTGAATGCATTTCGATATGCTTGGAATCATCCTCCACCAAATGAACTCCGACCTGGCTGGATGTGGAATACATGCTGACGAACGAATTCGCTGTACTTGGAATCGACCTCACCAATGAACTGGGACCTCGCTGGATCTGAAGGGCTTGCTGGGATGGAACCATTCTGACGAACGAACTCTGAGAGATTCGATGAGATTGGATTCATACTGCCCAGCGAATCTGAGGGCCTCCATCTCCTTGGAATCGCCTTTGCAAAACGAAAACTGACAGACTGGACTCACTGTACTGTCCTTGAAATCACACTGACTGATCCCGTTCACGCCCCCAGTCGAAATGCGCGCCGTAGGATTCCCCGAACGCGACATCGAGAAGATCTCCAAAAAGGGCAGGCAGGTGGGTGTCTCCTCACTAGCACCCCGTTCTTCCCGTGCACGGGGGGACACGCATATGCGAGAAGCACGTGTCTTGTCAAGCCTTGCCTCACCCACTTCCTCACACTCTGGCCCGCGCCCCCACCAAACAGGACCTCCTGCACCCCCCAACACCCCCCCAATCCACCCCACCCACCACAACCACATCCGACCAATCCCGGTCCATCCTCGGCCTCGGCTCTGGGTCCGGCGCGGGGGCAGGCAGCGGGGGGATGGGCGGCGCTGCAGGCACGGGAGCAGGAGCGGCGGCCAAGGAACCAAGAGTGGGCGTGAGGAGGGCGAGGATGGAGAAGGAGATGTTGGAGAGGGCGATGTGAGTTTGGCGCGGAGAATGTGTGGCGTGGAATGGGCAAGACGAAAAGCCGAGGACTTCGCGGATGGTAGCTCTCTCTATCGTCTGACGCGAGTGCGCGAGGAGCGAGGAGCTGAGGGACATACACACGAATGCTGAATACTGACACAGAACTAGCACGGACGTTGTGGGGACATGGCCTTTTTTGCGATCCGTGGTGGCTTTGCGCGGTGGGCTTTGGTTGCGTTGTTTCTCACACTTTTTTTCCTCCTTTCCCACCTTCTCCCTCCCCCCTCCCCTTCTATCCCTCCCTCTCCTTCCCTCCCCCACTCCTCCCCCCCTCGCCCCCCTCTCCCCGCACCACGACCAACATCCCTCCCACCACAGCCAAGACCTAACCCCGCCCCCACCTGACATGTCGACGCGCACGTGGAAGTCGACGACGCGGGCGGACTTCGAGAAGGAGTTTGATGAGGTTGATTTGACCAGGATGCCTGATGAGGTGCGTTAGGGTGGGGTGGGGGGAAGGCTGTGGCTCGGAGTGAAACACTCAAATGTTTTTTTCACACACCTCTCACCTCACACTTCACACCCACCACGCACGCACCTACACTCCACCCCTCACCGACACCACCACCACAGGCAACCCTCGCGGCCTTCCGCAACCCCATCACGATCTGGACGCACCACGCGCACGAGGGGCGGACCGTGTACTGCACTGTGCCGCACGCCGCGCTCGTCAGGGCTTCTGGGGAGGTGCAGGGTGCCGGTGCGGGCGGGGAGGTTGAGGTTGAAGCGGGGGCGGCGCAGAGCCCCGAGGCTCGCGCGGCACATCCTCCGGCGGATAAGGGAGGAAAGAGCCCCCTGGAGCACGAGCACGAGCACGAGAGCCCCGACGCAGTGGGAGCCGGCGTGAAGTTTGCGCGTAATGTGGTGTTCTCGACTCCTATAAGGGAGTATAAAGGTGTGGAGAAGATGATGTGAGTCGGTGGGTGGAGGTACGGGAGTGCGGAATAGTGTATATACGTGGAGTGTGTGTACAGTGTACATAAACAGGTCCTGTTTTCATTCGTGCGTTGGTG
This sequence comes from Gonapodya prolifera JEL478, assembly GCA_001574975.1. Classification (NCBI taxonomy): domain Eukaryota; kingdom Fungi; phylum Monoblepharomycota; class Monoblepharidomycetes; order Monoblepharidales; family Gonapodyaceae; genus Gonapodya; species Gonapodya prolifera. The sequence continues at coordinate 738,211 of KQ965740.1, read as the reverse complement.
GAGCTTGTGTCGCTACGACTTGGAACCAACCGTGCCAGGGACTCGCATATCGTGCTGCTTTTCGATCCGAGAATAGGCGTTGTCACTGGGGTGCAGGTGTCACCTTTGTCATCCTTCCATTGGTATCAATTGTGGGTCGGTGGGTCCCGGAGTGATGAGCCCGTGAGTCGGCGTTACATCGGACCCAAAGTCCCGATCCCGTTGATCTACGTTTTTTGTGGGTGAGCTCTTGGTTTTAGTTCACTTGGGGTTGCCCGGGTTGCGCCGGCGTCTCCCATCGGCACTCAGCACCATCTCCCCTCCTCCTCACTCGTCCAAAGCAGAAGCTCCACTTTTCTCATCACCGAAACCCACCCCCATGAGGCCTCCTGCTGGGCTGTTTCAAGCCCTCGTCAAGGCAAGCCTCGTTTTCCTTTCTCTTCTACCGCCAGCGCGATCGGCGGGAGCGTCGTGTCCGCGCAACGTAACGGCGGAGTTTCGCGTCGAATGCGGGTACTTGGGGATCCAGCCGGACGAATGCAACGCTCGCGACTGCTGCTGGAGACCCGATGCGTCTGGAAGCGGTCTGCCGTGGTGCGTGCGAGCTACAGATGTGGGTCAGCCTGGGTGTCCCGTTGTTCAGCAAGGAGGGGTCCGCGACACGGCGGAAGATTGTGGTTGGAGTGGTGAGTAAGACGAGGAATGTTTTTTCTCGCTCTATGGGGGAAAATACGGGAGGGCGCCTTTGTTTTCTGTTCTGGCGTCGTGGTGACTCGGACTTTTCCTCCCGAAAAATCACATGACAATGCCAAGATATTTCCGAACACGAATGCCGCGCGCGGGATTGCTGCTGGATTCCATCCACCACCAGGAGTAGTCCGTGGTGTGTCTACAAGCGGCCGCTCCCTTGTCTCGGCTACGATGTGAGTGGGGGAGATGGAGTGTCTGAACTCTTTGATTTTTCATACTGACCCCTGATTCATCACTACCAAGCTCGCATTCAGTGCGTCAAAGTCACCGCGTCACATTGTGTCCGAAGTGACGGCCCAAGAACCCCGCTGCAACGTCCACGGGCAGGATTACAAGACTCTAACGGTGGACGTATGGTTTCAAACAGAGCAACGCGCTCGCGTTCGCGTTCGTCCGCGGGACAGAAGAAATCATATCGATGTCAACTCTCGAGCCGACACGCCACGAAAGCGACACGAGGGGTTCGTAGTGGACTCCCAGAGGAAACAAACCGAGGATGACTTGGTCGATACAAGCTGGGAGATTCCGTCAAGTATCGTGCCGGATGGTATGGATGGCATGGAGACTCCGCTTATGCCAGAAGATCTCCAGTATGAGGTCAAGTTCACTTCCCATCCGTTTTGTAAGTTTCTCACTCTAGCATACAGTCGAAATGCGCCAACGCCAACTGCCTTTGTGCTCCTACAGCCTTCAGTGTTTATCGCAAAGGCTCCTCCACTCCGCTCTTCAGCACTTCCAACCCCGACTACCCTCTTGTCGCGAGTCCCTACTTTTTACAGCTGGCCACAGTGCTGCCATCAGATGCAGTAATCTACGGCTTGGGAGAAACCGTCGACTCCCTCCGGAGGAACCCCGACAACACGAGGCAAGCATTTTGGGCGAGAGACGCCCCCAGCCCGGTCAAAGAGAACGTGTACGGAGTGCACCCGTTCTACATGGAGATTCAAGACGGGAAAGCGCACGGTGTTGTGAGTAATTGTTCTCTGGGAACGATGGGGGGGGAGGGAAATTCACTCTCCCGATGGAACCAGTTCCTTCGTTCTTCCCATCCAACAGATGTTATTCTACGGTCCGGTTCACTCGTATACCGTTCCAATTCAGAAGTTCTGGATCTCTATTTCTTTGTTGGACCAACGCCTCAAGACGTCGTGTCGCAATATTTGGACCTTGTTGGGAGACCTGCCATGCCACCGTACTGGGCTCTGGGATACATGCAGGTTCGACTTCGCTACATGTTGGGTATATCAATGATATCTGTCTGAGGCAGTATCCTGGGTGTTTAGAGTCGCTACGGTTTCCCGTCCATTGCAGCCGCCCGCTCCGTTGTCTCATCTTTCCGCGACCATCAACTCCCTCTTGATGTTCTCTTCCTCGACATTGACTACATGTCAGAGTACCGAGATTTCACATTTGATCCGATTCGATTTCCTTTATCGGATGTCCGGGCATTGTTAGATGAGATGCACAGCCGCGGACAACGCGTCGTGGTCATCTTAGACCCCGGAATTAAAGTCGAGCAGGGGTACAAATCCTATGAGGAGGGCGTCAAGGCGGGATGTTTTATTCGCAATGCTGATGGTACGGCGATCGAGATTGGGTTGGTGTGGCCAGGTTATACTGCGTACCCGGACTGGTTCCATCCCAACGCAACCAGTTGGTGGACAAGAGAAGTGCGTGGATTGCTGGAGATGGCCGAAGTTGACGGGCTTTGGATCGATATGTAAGCACTTGACCCGTCGGAAGGATATCTTGAGAAAGCACACTGACCGCTCAATTCTTTTTTGGTAGGAATGAACCAGCAAACTTTTGCTCAGGATCATGTTTCCAAAATCCTGTGATTAAGAGTCCCAGGAGGATCGGTTCTGATGACGACACACAAGCCGTACCACCGAGTTCGAGTTCAAGCCCGCACTACCGCGTTAACAACGCTGGGAGGAATGCGGACTTAAGCGAAAAAACAGGTAAGACAATGATGATCGATCAGCTTTACTTTCAAGTGATTATTCCTGTCAACCAGCATCTGTTGATGCGCTTCATTACGGTGGAATCAGAGAGTTCAATGCTCATAGCCTTTACGGGTATGTAAGATACTGTTTAAAGAATGTGCGGCGTACTGATAGCCTCAACTTTTGAAGACATATGGAGGCTATCGCCACACGCAAAGCGCTCACGGACATCAGACCCAACATGCGGCCATTCATTCTGACAAGGTCTTCGTTTAGTGGCACAGGTGAGATACGCCCTTCTTATCAGCATTGTCGCGATGAAGTGAATTGGAGCCTGACCCCTGCTTTTGCCAGGCTCCCACGCTGCGCACTGGCTTGGCGACAACTGGTCAACCTTCCAGTCGATGCAACAGTCTATATCCGGCGTCCTCAACTTCCAGCTCTTCGGTATACCCATGGTAGGGCCGGACATTTGTGGATTCCTTGGGGAAGCTTCGGAAGAGCTGTGCGCGCGGTGGATGGAAGTGGGAGCTTTCTTCCCCTTCTCGAGAAACCACAACACCATCGAAGCAAAGGACCAGGAACCCTTCAGATGGGAAGTTGTTGCAGAAGCGAGCAGAAGGGCTATGTCCATTCGATATAAATTGATGCCCTTATACGTGGGTAACTTTGCTTGGGATAACGCTGCTTCTGGTTTCTAACGAAACGATATGATTAGTACACTCTTCTCCACTTCGCGTCAAAAGAAGGGCACTTTGTGCTTCGGGCACTCGCTTGGTCATACCAAGAGGACCCAGAGACGTACGGTATTGAAAGACAGTTCCTTATAGGCGACAGCGTCCTCGTGAGGTGAGTTTCGTGGTATCGGCGGCGGGGAGAGAGCCCCTAATTACCTCTCTCAACTTCCCAGTCCTGTTCTGGAAGAGCACGCACGAGAAGTAGTGGCATACTTCCCTCGTGGTCTGTGGTACGATCTGGCAACCTTTGAGGTGCTCCTTTCGGGTATCTCGGAAAATGCGCTGCATCGCGAGAGAGCTGACTTGACTAATGGGTCTGGACAATGGGTTCGACTTTTGGCTGACATCTTGACAATACCTCTTCATGTTCGGGGAGGGGCCATCATCCCTCAATTCTTCATCCCTCACCAAAGTGTCGAAACAGCTGCGCAGCTACTTAATCGTGGTGAATACTCGATTCTTGTTGCTCTTGATCTCGATGGAAAGGCAAACGGTTGGCTTTATGTGGACGATGGCGAAAGTCTCCATGTGGATCAAGGATCGATGACAGAAGTCTACATTGAATGCACTATTGGAAAGTGTGTTTGGAAGGGCACTTTTTGCGAGAACTCAAAACCGATTGTCGTACGCGAAGTTTCGGTGCTTGGATTGGGTTGTCCTGAGGGAGGAATACTCAACAAACCACAAACGGTGACTGTTGCTGGGATGAATATAAATGAAGGACCACTACAATCAACGCCGCACTGGGAATGGAGTGAGAGCTCACGCTCGGGAACACTGGAGTCATGCGGTGGAAGAAGCCTGAGGCTTGTGGGATTACAAATTAACGGTCTCCAAGAGTTTTCTGTTACATGGAAGTAACATTCGCATACAGTGGACTTGAAAAAGTAGTTTTTTAGTTATGTAAATGAAAAAGCTTAGTTACTCATGTATTAGTTGCATACGAAGAAGACATTGCGTTTCATGTTGAATTGAAATTTGTATTAGGTGTGATTTTGTGTTATTACTCACGCCTCTTCGAGTTGGGTGACGTCACTTGAATGCGATACATTTGTTCTCGTGCGAGGAAGAAAGGATGGAAGCAAGAGGGGAGAAGGACTGACTCTATTAGAACTTTAAATCCCTCAACCAAGAATCTAAGCGATCGCCATATCTTCGAACCCATTCAATTCGAGCACGCGCTTTCTCTGCGCCCTTCTGCACGAATATCGCCGTTCCCGGGGGAAGCTTTCTGGTGCAAGCTTCATCATTTGAAAACGTATCACAGAACTCCTTTCCACCAGGAAGAGCTTGCTTCCACCACCGTTCCACATCCAGTACAGAGGCTTCGGAAGGTAGCTGCTCCGTGATGGTGGCGACAATCTGTCCGATCCTATTACCGAGACCAGATCCGCCCTATTCAAATGGGAGTTGAGTCGAAAATGAAATTGCAATTAATAAGCTACTTTTGCTCACCAGACTCGAAAACAAAGACCAATTGTCCTTCATGAAATCCCACACCAAGAGTGTCGCAGTTAGAGAAGATGATGCGGTGACACTGAGTACTAAACCCTTGTCTTGCAAGCGGACTTCATCTGAAAATATGAGATGAAGATTCCGAGAAATAAGGGGGGGATCTGGGGTCTTTGCGAGGGCACCTGAAGATATAGACCGGTGAACAAAAACCTCGCATTGACCGCATGAGGTCAGCTTCATACTCACGGATAAGTCTTTGCCTCTCTGTGGCAAAGGTGGCCTTCCGGTAGAGGTCGAACACAAATTCATATGCTTCCTCCCCACCGCTGCCATTGCAAGTTGGTATCAATTAGGTTGGCGACAGTCCAATTATTCACAACTCACTAAAGGACTTCAGCACCGTAGATTACGTCCAGCACCTCTGGTGACAGAGTCGGAGGATTAGGGCCCCTGAGGTCCTTAAACAATTTACGAGCCGCGGCGACGGTGCTGGGTTCGCCAGCCGCTACAGCCACTGCCAAAACTTGAGCGCGGAGCAAACTCCTTAAGTGGTTCGGTTCTCCGCCTTCGGTCCAGCCGACGGTATCAACAAGAGGCTTGACAATTTTGGCAGTCCACTTCTGAAGTCGGAAAAGACCGGGGTGAAGATTCCAAGCACCGTTTCGCGAGAATGCGAAAGTCAATCGAGAGAAGGTTGCCCACCACACAATGACGTCGTTCTCTTTGGCGAGTAAAGAAGTAAGGAAATCGAACATGCCCTCAACATTATCATCACGTCCTCCTAGAGATGCTCCGAAAACGTCAAGTACCAAACTTGTCCGGTCAGCCGGAGAAAGAGAAAATGCTGATGGGTTCTTGGCGATGGAAGAAAACGTAGAAGATGGGTAGACGACACGATAGAATCCTGTTTGTCCGACGTTTGCCTTGAGTACGAGTGATCCTGATGCAGAGATGGGAATCGAAGAAGTAGAAACCTGGATTTCTACTGGCTCGCTTCCCGAGAGCAAAAGAGTTTTGGAACTCTGAATAAGACGGCCTTCCGCGTCAAAAATTTCGAAAGTGAACGGAATAGTCCAGAGCTGGCCACCGGGACGGACACCATTGATGTGTGATAATGTGTATCGTTGTTGCTGGACAGTGAAAGTGGTTGCTGACGTCCAATTTACTGTTACCACAGGATGGCCTGGCTGATCCGCTGTTCACGTTCAAGTGTGTGAAGTGTAACGCCATAACCAACTTTTCAAGAAGGCGAAGACTCACTCCAGGTCGACATTGTCGCATTGACTCCAAAAGATCCAGTTGGGTCCATGGCTTCCCAGAGCTCACTTGTTCGGGCATTATGAAAAGCGTGTGATGATAAGTACTCGTGCATTCGGCTGTTTTCAAGAAAGAAACGAAAGGAATTGGCACAGATGGAATTCGAGGTGGTGGACAAGCCAAATTACCTGAAGAAATAGTCACGATCTGGTACATCCCCAACTCCTCCCTTATCGCCGCCGAGATCGTTCACCCATGCCCGGAGCATGCGAATCAGAGAACTTCCTTTAGCATAGCTAATATCGTCGAACAGAGCATCAATCTCGACAGGATCAACGACACTGGCAGCAACGGGATGCGTGAACGCGCTGGAGTCTGTGTCGAACGCCGGGACTTGGGCGTCAACAATAGCCTGGTCTTGCATACGCCAGTTCTCGCCGCTTGCTCTTGCGGCGGCATCTGTCCCGATGTGTTCGATGAAGTCTGCAAAGCCTTCATTTAGCCACAGGTCTGAGTGTTGGGGTGGTCGGGAGGGTGCGGTTTTTGAGGGTTAAGATTGGGTAGGTTGACGATATTAGTGTTGGTTGGGGTTGTATTTGCGTAAGCAAGAACTGACCGTCCCACCACTGCATGGTCACAAGGTCGCCTGTCCACTTGAAATTCGGCATATGTTGAGTGCATGGAAAGACCTCGACATTTGTAAATTAACACACCATGTGAGCAAACTCATGCGCAACCACCACAGCCACACGCTCTTTATCAGAAGCAGAAGAGAGCTGAGGGTCGTAAAGGAGCGCCGTGTCGCGATACGTGACCAATCCCCAATTTTCCATGGCACCAGCTGGAACAAAGAGGGGGATCTGGTCACGCATGGACTCTAAAACTGCAATTTGTGGTCTCCTCTGATCTCACCTGCAAAATCAGGAACTGCGATCATGTCCATCTTCGGGAGAGGGAATGGAATTCCGTACATCGCCTCATAGTACGGAAGTACATCTCTGGCAACATCAAGAGCATATTGGGCCTGGGCGGTATGATTGGGCTGGGTGTATGCTCGGATTCTTCAACATTCGAGTTTACTACACTGACTCAATGACAGCAACAACATAACTCACTTTGTTCCCCTTGGAGTCAACGTTTCAATGTACTCAAATTCGCTTGTAACAAATGCTACCAAGTAGGTCGACATTCTGGGGCTCTCCTGGAACGTGTAAGTCTTCCAAGCGCCTTTCCGAAGGGCTGATTGTCCATTCCCCGGTATGTAGTCAGATACGGATAGCACGGGCATATTTGAAATGGCGTGGTATGGCTTTTCAACGTGCATAGAGACGCTGAAAGTGGCTTTGAACGCCGGCTCATCAAAGCACGGAAACGCTGCTCGAGCATCTGTGGACTATCTCCAGGGTCACACACTGATATTGTACTTCACCAGACGAGTATAACTTACTTCAAATTGAGTGCTTGCCAGCCAACGTTTGTTGCCATTATCGTCAATGTATGAGGATCGATAGTACCCCTTTAAAGAGTCAGTGAGGTTACCCTTGTACTTGAGACGAATCGTTGCATTCGCTCCTTCTGGAAGGAGAGCAGCAAGCTTGAACGCAATTTGCGAGTTGTGAACTATTGTCTGGTTGAAAAGTGGGCTCTCCCAAGAGGAACCAGCTTGTGCGGCAACGCGGTCAGCACCACTCCACGTCGTCAGCTCGGCATCGCTTAGTTGAAGCGAGTTGGTGTTCAAAACAATGACGTCGGTCTCCTCGAGGGTTGTCAGTTGGATCGTGGCAGTGCCCCCAAACTCGAAGTTTTTCAAGTCAGTGTAGAAATCCAAATCATAGTGCAAAGGGATCTAAGGATACCAAAGTTATCCAATCGTTTCCATGTCGATTTGTGTTGACTCGGTCACTTACAACCGAGGAGGGAAGCCGGAGTCTACTCCACAGCGGCCGGCGATGGGCTGACATCGCTTTCGCCTTCCGAAAAATTACTATCGACCCAGCTTTGCACCCGTCGTGAGGTCCAGATTAAATCATTTTGCTGCCGCAGTGAGCGTTTGCACCACGAACCCACCGATGAGGAGACCAACCGCCATGGCCACCAGGACAATCACAATCCTGACCTGTCTGTACGCCCGCCTCGTGGCGACTTTCCGAATGGTGGGCCATAAGCCCTCTTCGGGCTCCCCCTCAGGCCCTTCGTCTTCCACATCCTCGAGGGACGGCCGTGGGTGGCCGAGAGACCAAACACGGCGGCTGTTCGACGTGGCATCGGGTGTACCACCGAGCAGACCAGTTGTTTCGGAGGCCTCTGAAGGATCAGAGGTCGTGGGCATTATAGCGATCACCCGTGAGGTTCCGTGACGGAACCCGCTCAAGGTTCCAAATTTGGACCTATTTTTCCCCCCCCCACCACCCTTTTTCCAGTACGATTTTCAATCGGTGAAGGAATACAACGAGTTTGCATTTGAAAAATTCATGCTTGCACGCCACCATTGCCCCTTCCTACCATCTGTTCGACAAGCAGGCAAGAACAACACCTCTCCGATAGCAAGTAAGACAATCTTCCCTCTCACTCCTCATCCCAGGTAGATTTGTACTTCGCTCCTTCGAAGATCTGAGGAAGCGCGTTGGGCGTGGCAATTTTGACCAGAGGGTGTTCGAGAGGGTGAAAAATGTCAGAATGCTCCTCGCATGACGAGCACTGAACGGGAAGGTGAACTGCAGTTTAGGCGAAAGTGGCTGCTCTGGGGGAAACCAATGTAAAACTCACAAGATCATAATCGACACATTCTGTGCATTTATATCGTGGGCCACTAAAGTCAACGGCTCCACAGTTGTCACAGCGAATTCCGACGTGTGGAGATTCTGCACGGGGGTCCATTGGGAGCGCGTCGAACTCAACGCGTCCTGACGAGGGCATATACTATAAAGCTGGTGATGAGCGATTTGTCGATCTTTGCCATGTGTCTTTGCTCGCACCATTCCTCCTCTCAGGCGAAGCACAAGATGCATAGTGCACTCGGGTGTAATGTTGTAGTCGGCCATGGTTCTCCCATCTTCGAGTTGCCTTCCAGCGAAAATGAGGCGTTGTTGATCTGGGGGTATCCCTTCTGTCGCTTGGATTTTGTACTTAATATCCTCGGTGGTAGAGCTCGGATTGACGTAGATCGTAATTGCCTTTCCTGTCAGCGTTCGCACAAACACTCTCATTCCCCCTACGAGGGGATTGCGCTGGGCTGGGTCAACTGCAGGGGCCTGCACCGTAACTAGCTTGCCCGTCAGTGTTGTGACAGCAACCGACTGTGAAGTGGTACCACTTGAGGTAAAATGCGATACCTCGCGATCACGTTTCACGCTAAGCTTGATGTTGTTCGAGGTTAGGCGGTCACTTGACAAGAGTTTCTCCCCCGACGAAGCAATCGAAGCATTTAGATCGGCTGAATCAGTGTGGATTCACGCAGAGCGATGAATTGAAAGAGGGAAACATTCGGTGAATCGTTGTGCGGCAGTTCCAACCTTCAACAAGCGTGACTGATCTTGCAACTCACTCCAAGAGACTTCCACATTTTCTGCAAGCTTCTTAAGCAACAATTCGCACGTAGTTTTTGAGCAGCAGCGGACCTTGTAGGCTCCTTCTTTATAGGCGATATTGCTGTTATTGGTGTGTTTCGGGGGTGGTGTGTTTTGCACAGGTTGATTCCGCGAAGTAAGCACACCACGTTTCTCTCGCATACATAGTCGGGAGTTGCTCTTACTCCTTGAACAGGACTTCGACCGTGAAGAATGCGACGGGGTCCGAATGGTCGTGTGTTGCGGACTGCGACTTGAGTGTGCGTGGAGCGAGCTGCGGCCTGTAGCGAACTGTCGATGACACCATCGCACGCTGCGTCGACGGTAAGAGAAGAGCGTGAAGAGGGGGGAGAGAGGGCTGCTGTGGGCGGTCTGGTGGCCGCAGGTGGCAGGCAGTGGCCTTCTCCTTTTTTTCAACTTTGGGAGGTTGTTTTGAAGAAGGAGATAGAACCTATCTAGTCACAGAGTATCCTTCCTGCCGCTCTCTGCTGATGCACGACATTCTCTTTGAGTCGCCGCCTCAATTACCCTCAGAGGCGAGCAAGTCATGTTATGCCTTCCTCTCCAAAAAGCAAATATTACAACGCACAGAACAAGAAAATAAAGGAAGGAGATCAAGGGAAGACAAGAAAATGAAAAAGAACGCTGGTTTAGAATGAGAAATGGTGTCACCGACCTTGCCACAGGCTTCACACAAACCCAACACTTCTCTTCAAAACGAGCGACGCCACCAACCTGGACTTCTTCTCCCTGGACCGCACATCGAGCGTCACTCTCGCCGCGTCCGGGCCACAGACTCCTCCTATCGCCCTAGGTGCGGACACTCCACTCGCGTCACCAGTCCCTGCTTCAACCGCGGAGGACACTCCGTCGTTTTTCACAGGCCGCGAGAGCTTGGACGAGGTTAAGGACTACTTCTCGCTTGAAAGGAGGGGAACCATCACGGCATCACGCAGAAGATCTGCCGCGTCACCATCCACAAGTCCTCACACGACGCTATCGCGGCACGAAACGGAGACAGCTACAACTCCAAAGCTGCCAAAGGCACACATGGCAGCTACTATTGAAGGTCAATCGTCTCTCCAGACAGAAGACGTCACGCCGCCACCTCCATCCACAAGCGCCTCGTCACCCTTTGTCTCGGACCCCCCACTCCCTTCCACCTCGGTGGCAGAAGATGCGTCTCCCACTCACGGCAAGGAAGACGAAGGATTCGTCCTGGCAGAGTACATCGCCCCACCACGCGGTGATGGCTCGGGTGTCGTTAGAAGCGTCACACTCGCGAAGGCCGACAAAGATATTTCTGAGAAGGTAGCGGTACAAAGTACACAATCCATTGACGTATAATAACCGCATTTGCTTGTTGCATCTCCTGAAGCTCCAAGAACTCGAGAAAGCACAACCGGCGCCACTCGCGGCACTCTCTGCCGAGCCAACTGCGGCGATCCAGAGTCGGCCAACACCCTTGGAAGCCATTTCCACCACCACAATAAGGTCGGAAGGCTATGTCAGTCCTCCCGTGACCTACGAGAAACGCAAAACTGGGGTATCTGTTGGTCCTCCCTCTGACGCTGTCACAAGGGAAACCATGCAAGCTCCTGCGATCACGCACGACTTTGAGACAGCGCCTGTGTCTCTGCCGGTGGACACGATCACAACACAGCAGCACAAAGTCGAAGTCACAGGACCTGCCACGTACCCACCCGACCAGATTGGTTCTTTGACGGGAGAGCAGCCCGCGACCCAACGCAAGGAACTCGGCCGAGCGTGGAGCCCCGTGGTGGCATCATCCGGTTCTACGGAGAGTCTTGACACGGTGAGACAGCTTGAAGCGGAGAAGGCCATCCTTGAGGCCAAGTTGCGTAAAGGGCAGCTCGCAGTGAGGGATCTGGCCGTGGAACGAGACCGTTACGCAAAAGAGCTCGAGAATGTGCGCAAACGCGACTCATACGACAGAAAGGACGCCGAGGAGGATATGGAGCGTCTCCTGGCCAAGATCAACCATCTGCGGATCGAGAACCGCGAGCTTGGGAACCGCCTGGCCGACGTCCAGTACCGCCTTTCGACGTTGCCCCAATCGGCTCCACCCGAGCCCGGCGCCGGTACCGGTGTCGCCACCGTGACGCAACCCGAACCCGTCACCAGGGTCGAGCCCGGCGAGACAGTGAAGGCGCTTCAGGACCGCATCGCGCAGCTTCTGGCGGAACGTAAGACGGTGGACGAGATCATATTGAGCCAGGACCAGGAGATCAAGATCCTGCAGAAGAACGTGGAGATCGCGGTCCGCAAGGGTGACGAACTCGCGGCCATGATCGAGGGGACGAGGGATAGAGTCGGAGTGGACCTGCGAGGGTCGGCGAGGATGGAGGATAAAGTTGTGAAAGAGCTGGTGGCCCAGGTCGAAAGGGTGGGTCGGGCCTTCCTTTAAATGGAAATTATGGTTACTTACCTTGTTGACCTCGTTTGCGATAAGGCAAACGCCGCCGAGCGCGCCGCACTTGCAAGAACCGACGAGTTGCATCTCCGCCTCGAGGAGTTTGCTGCCAAGACAGTCGCCGCGGAGGAGAAGGCTAGTCGTACGTGTTCCCCTTTGCACTTTTGCTGGCTCGGGACAGAGCAAAGGGCTGATTTGGCACAACTTATTTACTCCCAAGGTAACGCGCGTCTTGAGACCGAGAACGATCGCCTGCAACGCGAGGTCAACTTGAAGCTTCGAACGCAACGGAATCTCTACGAGGAGTTAGGTGAGCGGGACCATGCACTTTTGACGGTGAGAGTCGAGCGCATTGGGTCGTGGTGTGAGGTGGTAATGGCAAGAATTATCGAATCAACAGGCCGAGAGAACCATTGCGCAGGAAGTGGAGCAGAGGCGGTCGATGGCCAGGACAATGGACGGTGAGTTTCGGTTGGAGTTGCAGGCTTCAGACTTGAGAGTGCGTGGAAATCCTCAAATAACAAATCTTGAAAGGTCTCCTTGGCGAGCGTGAGGATCTTATTGCGCGACTGAGGAACAAGTCTGACGAGGCAAGCTACCTCCGCGGGCTGCTTGAGGACCAGCGGGCCGAGATGGAGCGGTTTCTGCTGGATGTGACACGCAACGCGAACGAGACGCAGAGGGCTCTGCAGAGGCTGTCCACGTTCGTTTCGGTGAGTCGCGTTTTGCGAGAGGACAGGGGCTTTTCGTTGGGGTTCCGCTGACTGACAATATGTGCTGTGTGAATTGTAGGTGCTACCCATCACGCCGCCTCGTGCGGTGCGAGGACTCCTCACGGCGGGACCGCATGCGTCGGGGACTTTGGAGAGAGAGGAGTACCTGTCTACAAGCCGCACCCACGAGTCAGCAAGGGCCCCGCCTTCCGAGTTGTCGGCGGGGGATGTGCCAGTGTCGCGCAAAGCCGTGGAGAGAGCCGGGTCTCCACCAAGGCGTCCGGCACCCCAGATAGACGATTTCCGCGAGACACGAAGGGACGCCGTTACCGTGTCTCCACGCAAGTTCCCCACATCGCGGTCGTTCAGCGTGTCCCCGCCGCGGCAGCCGGACGCATCGAGGGTCAGGAGCGGATCAAGGGACCGCACGCCCCCAAGGATGGAAGAGCCCAAAGGCCAAGGCCGCGAGCGTGGCATTCTCCGGTCGCGGGAGCCGTCGGGGGGATCGGTGGAGCCTATGTCGTACGAGTACCGTTACTATGTGCCCGAGCGTGTTGGTGGTAGCAGCAAAATTTCCCGCAGAGAAGGTGACGGGGAGCGCGGAGTCGGGCGGTCATTGTCATTCGCTCCGGGGCAGGAGGGGGAGTCCAAGGGGAAAGAGGTGAGGTGGGGAGAAGAAGAAGCTGCTGCGATTGCTATTGCGCCGGCAAGGGAGGGTTCGGGAGATGGTGTTCCCAAGTGAGGATGGGGAGTGGGTGTTTTGGGTCATCGATACAGGCAGGAGTTTAACGAGGGTTGATTCGAAGAGATGGGGTTGCAGAAAGCACTTCATTCATGAAGATAACGACGAATACATGATCTTTCTTTTCGTTTGTAAAGAGGGTTTGTGCGAAGGGTGTGATGTGATGAACTCCTATGCGGGAGATTCCAGTTTGCAGATGTGCAATCAATGTTCTGCGGGAAGAACCTGAGGATTCTTGACGATGCGAGTGTCTTCGCGCTGGGCCGCGATGCCGATGGCAAAGAATCAAGTGCCGACGTGGTCCCACGGAAGCAAAGGCTACGTGTCACCCGACCACAAATACAGGACCACGGCCCTTGACTGGCTTAAATTGCTGCAACGACACGCTCTGGCCATCGACATCACTAAATATGTTCCGCGAGTTCTCGTGCCCGTGTGGTAGCGTCAAAGTGCGTTCCCTCTGTCCATCTTTCTACGAGCACCGTTTATCCATCTTCTTTCCAGATTACAACTCTCGCGCCTCCGCTCATGATGACAGTGTGCCACTGCTCGGACTGCACACGAATCCACTCCGCGCCGATGATTGAGGCGGCAATCTTCAAGGAGACCGATGTCACCATCAGCGGAGCTACCGACACGTTTACCTCCGATCCAGACCGCGAAGACAAGACGGTGCGGCATAGCTGCGCGAAATGGTGTGTACTACGCTCAATCGCCCAGAGGCGGTGGATTCTCACCAGAGACTTAATGGACCATCGTGCAAAGTCATGTTCCCGTTTTCATTCACCCGCCGAAACAGTTTGGCGTGCGCACGCTCTTTCCTCCTACGTGCAGCGACCGAGGAGTGGGGTGGTGGAAGCCCATGGCCCAGTAAGTCCACTTCCATGACTCCTTCATCGGCCACCGCACATCTGCTCACTCGAAGCACCCCGATCCAACCAGCGTATACTGTGAAGGCCGGCTAGACACCTTCCTTACCCCCGCATGCATCATGGATGGTGTGCCCAAGTATGTTTACAATCCTTTTCGTCTTGTCACCTTTGGGGGGCGAGGCGGAGCGTGACGGAACGAACGAGGCGAAGCCAAATGAAGTAGAGTCGAGCCCCGCGAGCGCAGCGAGCCTGACGCGTTGGTGCGAATCACTGATCGAGGGGTCCGCCGGAGGCGAGTGCCCCGCGAAGCGAACCCGAGGTGACAAAGGCAAATGGCCTCACCGTTCACCTTGCTCACTGCATCCTGGTCTCTCCCAGATACCTCGACCGCCCCGGACTCATGATGGGGTCTGACCGACTCATTCCCGTCCCCGACGGTGGTGCTCTGCAATCGCTCATTGAGCCGTTACGTGCAAAATACTGGAGTTTCTGGATCCTGACGGCGTTGCTTGTGGCAGGTGCGAGGAATTACCTGTATCATAGGAGTGCGTGATGTGGACGAGAGGTTGGAATATATGGAGGTGCGTCGGGATGCCACATGGGTCGTTATTGCAAGGAAGGGACAATGAATCATCGTCTCACTGCAACACAGGACATGTATTCGCCGTCAGTAAATGACTGGCGCATCGTAGGAAGTAATCCTAATCTGTAGATACGGACTTGCAATGATTATTCGTTTATCCCACACTCACGGCGTACAAGTTGCTTGTTCCGAAGACGCTCAGCTCGATCGACGGCGGGCATGTGCGCTGTTGTGGCGGCTTGACGGGATTCCCCACCAGGGAAAGGGCGAGCGCAACAATCGGCGATTTTATGTGCATTTTCAGTGCTTACTTGGCTTTGGCAGTTGCATGTTTTGTTGCTAACATCACATGTCGCCTGATCGGTTAACTATTTGCCTCAGGTAACTGCCGGAATCCTTGGTGGGCCCATTACAAACCCGGTGGAGAAATCAGAGATGATTTGAAATAAGAAACGGAAATCGCCGACTGAGTTTGCCTCAGAGCCGGCTAGTCCTCTCGCAACCAGCATTTGATTTGGAAGAAGCCGAAGCCGCATTATTTTGCATGCAGTGAAGCGTAAAGATCTGGCCTACATGCATGAGAGTTGGAATATTGTATTCACAGATCTTTGTTATTGAGAACGGGATTCCTCCCAAAACACATGTGTAGACATCCTCGCAAATCACCGTTCCAATAAGTCCGCGCAGCTGTGCGTAGTAAACTCTTGTCACTTCTTAAGTCCAAGTTTTGGTGGTTCCACTTTCGTTTCTTCAGACGTTCTCTTTGGGAGTGTAAGAATGCTGAGATCCACACATTGTGGGGCCGATCGACTGGTGAGCACGGATGTACTGGTCGACATTGCCCAACGCAGGCTGCTGATAAATGGGTTGAGAGGGTTCTCTAAGGCAAGTTCCGCCGCCATACGATGAGAGAAGCATGGTTCCGCTGGTTGAGACAACGCTTGAATTTGTGCAACAGGGGTCGATCGCAGCGATTCATCGTTAGTCACCCTGATCTTGGAATCCTCAACCTGGCACGACGCAGGATGCCAAGAGGGATCGATGGCCGCTCGCATTTCTCTGTTTGCCTCTGAACGCAGTTGAAAAGCTGAGTGTTGATTGTTCCACCATGGTTACTTACCACAGCAACTGAAATCAATTTTGGTTATAAAGAGAGTGCAAGTGAATGAGAAAGAGGTGGAGAAGAGGTGCGAGACTGATGCGAGGTTGTCGGAACCCTGACCAAAGCCGCCGCCCCTCGCTTCAGCCTCCGAAGATGTCAGGCCCTCCAAAGCGTTGGAAGAAGTCTTCGCTTGCACTAACGATGAACAACAGATGGAGATGGCTGTGACCGAGCTCCAAATGATGACGTCGTCTTGTTAATGGAATCTTGGTCGGAGCTTCCTGCAAAATTTTCGAAAGAGGACTTTGATCAGTGACAAGGACCATCCAGTTTTCCAGTGACATGGTGTGCGTTCCCCTCAAAATCAAGTTGACGGCAACAGCATCTCGTCTCCTTCACGACTTAATGATGTGATCTGTGTTCGTACACATGGAATCTCAATCTTCATTTTCCCGGAGTATCGGGATGGGGGCATCGATTGTGAGAAGTTCTCTCCCATGTTTACGGGATACATACTGAATCCCCTTGTTGCTTTTGGAGAGTCAGCAGAGAATAAGCGGCCACATCTTCCCGGGTTTATAATGGCTCCTGATCACGCCGAAACAAAACTTACCTGAGGCGAAAATGTCCGATCGGGCGACATGGTCATCTGTCAGCGCAATAAAATGCTCCACCAAAGCCAATTAACCGCCGAAAAATGCACATCACGTCCCCGATTGTCGCACTCACTCTGTCCCTGTTTGGGAATCCCGTCTGGGCCACCACAACTTCGTACATCCCCGCAACCTCCCCCTCCTGGGCGCAGGACCTTCCCAAAGACTTGGTCGGCTTGTCCATCGAGCTGAGCGATTTTTCTGCGTGGGCGGGACCTGCCGTGGGGAAGCCTAATGATTTCGTGAACACCGCGCTCAACAATCTCAAGAAACTTACGGGCGTTGCACCACCGATTCGCGTTGGAGGTTCGTGTGAATTCACGGAAATCGAGCGCATCGAATACTTACCAGTGGTGTCTACACCATTCAGGAAGCTCAGAGGACAAGGCCTTCCTCTCCTCGTCTGTGGAATACGTTAATTCTACCTACCCAACTCCAACCGAAACCTCTCCGTATCCGCCCGCAAGTGTCGTCTACCTCTCACCCAAGTTCTACCAGCTGAGTGGGAACTTCCCTGCTGGCACACAGTTGTGAGTGCCTCCACGGTCATTCGGAATCTCGAGTCTTCGGAATCATTGTTTTCCTCAATAAGCGTATGGGGGATCAATTTGGAATCCCTGAACGTTACCGAGTCCGTTAATCAGGCTATGGCTATCGTTGATGCCTTCTACGGCTCTGGGAAACAATACACCGGAAAACAGACTCTATCGTTCCTCGAACTTGGTAATGAAGTGGGTTGCATCTTTTTATTGTCCCGACTCCTCTTTGGGAACTAACGCACAATCGAAACAGCCCGACCTGTATAGCGTCACCCTCTTTGGCGGCAAACTCCCCGACTTTGACGTCTTCAACTACACGGCTGCGTGGACGTCAACATTGGCTGCTATTGCAAAAGCCGTTGACCCTTGGGGCACCGGCCACCCCAAGTTCTACGGCGGATCGTTCTCGGACGCCATGTATCGGTTCGGCCAATTCGCTCCCACGAGCGTCCTCAACGCGAACGAAAGCGTGGTCTCCAAGTACCTCGGCATGTGGAATAAGCACTTTTACAGTGTGAGTTTTGGGTGAAAGGCGACATCATAGCTCTTGGCGCATCTGACTCCGCGGCCTTACAGACTGTGAACCTCGGTCCCGGCCTAAACCCTCCCCAAGGATCTTTGCTCGGCAAAAACGGCGTTCGTGCGAACGTCTCTATCCATGGAGCCCACCGAGCCCAAGTCGCCAGTGCTGGCCTGGGTCTTGTAATGGGAGAAACCAACACTGCTGCCAGGTGTGTTACCGGTCATCTGCATTTTATAAGCGTTGAAGTCGAGCCCGACGTGTTCCCCGCATGACGTTGTCTTCAGGCACGGAATCATCGGAATGAGTGACGCCGCTGAGGCCGTCATCTTCCTGGTCGACTACGCACTGCAGTACGCCGTAAACGGAATCAAGCAGATTCATTTACATAACGGTATCGGCTACGCGTACAGTCTTCTCCAGCCGAGCGCGATCTCCATCGGTCCCTACGCTTCGGAGGCGCCCAAAGTCCAATCCGCCTACTACGCCGCATACATCGTAGGCGAGCTCATCGGGCCGAAACCCCAAACCAAGATCGTCGAGCTTGCAAGCAACAATAACGCGGTTGCGGCATACGGGGTGTACGAGGACGACCACATCGCCAGGGCCATCTTTATCAGCCACCAGCCAAATTTTCCTGGGAACGTGACGGCACCGGCAGTGCCGATTGTGCTGCTTGGGAAGCTCGCCAACACCAAGATCTTCGCCAAGAAGTTCTCGGCGCCGTACACTAATTCTACATCGGGCCTGTGAGTCTGATTTTTGCAATTGCGAACAGTGTGAAGGATGGAACCTGATTCCTGTTCGACCCTCATTAGCACGTGGGGTGGACAAAGCCTTGATTCTCCCTTGAACGTGACTTTTAATGCTACCGCTGGAAGGACTGCCGTTGCAAACCAGACTTTCTTGCTTGGTGCTGGCGAGATTGCCATGCTCACTTTCGAAAAGACCTGGTATTGATCGTTGGTTTGGGCGAGAACTTCATGGGAATAGGTAAATCTCACTCTCCTTCAGAGAATACAATTTTGAATGGAAAAATATATGCAAATTTACCCTGTGGTACATTTGCCTTGTGCTCCGTCCTCCTCATCTTTACGGCAACTTCCGAATGTAATCTTCTTGTGATCCATCTGTCCATTACCACGCAAATAAACTGACACACGGGAAGCGAAAGGAAAGGTGCCGGTGTGAAAACGGCGGGTCGTCCTCTTGCAGAGCAAACAAGTGCGAACTTCCTCGACGTGATCACCGCGAAACATTCGTTCCAAGTCTTCATCTCTGCATGGACACGTAAGCGTTATCGGCAGAACACCCAGGGCAACACTTTGCCAAACCACCACCGTGCGCGCTCGTTCCAGGGAGGGATGGGTGTTCAGCCGAGCTACACTTTCGTCCGTTTCTTCATTTCTTCCCTGCGCACTATTTGACAAACAACGAGCGGTAACCGGCAAAGCAAAGCCGCGGATGTCTTGGCGTGGTGCTTGTGCCCTCTTGTACCGCTGTCGTTGATTCTCCAATGCGCGGGGGCAGTGCTGTGGCCTCTGTTGACGTGGACAGAGTTGTGTGGCAGCCGAGAGCAGAGCGACTGCAGCAGGTGCTTTCTTGTCCAGGAGTTGTCCCAATGATGCACCGGGGCGGGAGAGGTGGCGAGTGTGGAGGGTGACGCAGGACTCCTCCATATATCGGCTAAACCGTAATATAAATCTCTTACTGTAACGTCCCACATGATCATCGCAACTCCAGCTGAGTCCACAACACCCGCCCATGACGCTACCTTGATCGCGGCCATCGAGGAATGCAACCTGGACCTCGTCCGGCCGCGGTTGCTGCCGGCGCCAGCCCACACGCTCGGAAATCGGTCACCACAAAAGGCCGCTATACGTCGTCAAGGCGATTCATCAAGGCAAATGAGTATGCTTACTGGGAGGACACCAAGGTGACCGAGTCGGCGCTTTGTTTGGCCATACGTGGAGGAGACGTCGTCGATGAGCTCTTGATCGCAGGTAAGTGTGTGGATGTGGGGTGGGATGCACCTACATAGGAAGATACTGATGACAGTCCTTGACGACATCAATAATCCAAGGTGCGGACCCCAACGAACGCATCTCGTGGGCCGTCCCCAACGCATTCGAGTACGTGCAGCTTCTGAAATCGCAGTGGGCGGCGCAAACCGGACGCAACGGGACGCCGGGCTCTACCGAAGGGTTGCCCGTGTTGAAAGGCGACGCAGCAATGTTCAAGGGGACTGCCGGGTCCGCACCAACTGGACCTGGGACCTGTGGCAGGCTCGGCGCTGGCGCGACTCGAACACGTACGTGTCTGCGCTGGAGTACGCCTTGAGTAACGACGAGGAGCGGTGCAACCATCCTGGCGCTATTGTGGTTGTGACCGATCTGCAGCCGTCGGCGAATATCGCCCATGTATGGGTCAAGAAGAAAGCCAATATGGAAATTGTCAAGGTACTGATTCGGAGGGGCGCCGCGGTCTCCGTAAGAGCTCTTGGGAGGTTTAAGAACGAATGGGACTACGTGAACGGTGTCGCCGACAGGTTGCGATCTGCGGAAGCTCTTCCACAATATTCGGAGACCTGAGACGATGTTATATGCTACAGTGATAGATATTGGTCTTTTTGCTTTCTTTCCCAAGATGTGATGTGTCACGTTTAACCTGACTGCTAGCGGCGAGTTTCGGAAACGACAACTTGCTTCTTGGGACCCAACCCCAATGCAGAAAAGAAAGGGGGAGGAGGGAAAGGCATGTATTGTTTCCTTCTCCTGATCGTCGGAATGAACTGTTCCCCGCACCATTATACACCCGTTGTCCTATGTGAAGGGATTCATGGATGAAATCAAATGTTCCAAATGTGACGGGTGGCAGCATTTGCGAAACAAACCGCCGAATTATTTGGAAGTTCGTTCTGTGGATTGCGGAGCGTACAGAATATTAATACAAGCCGCCGGTGCACTCTCTTGTTTGGACGTGTAACGTACTACCTGATCGTTGACGTTCCCTTGCCTCCCTGTTGTGTTTCCCACTGGAGAGCACACTAACCTTTTCCCCAAAAAGTCACCGGACACCATCCACCACCGGTTTGAACTCGGACCGTCGCGATCCTCTTGTTCCGCGGCTGCAAAAAGGCGCGATCGGGCATTTCCGCTGCACGTCGACGCCCTTGAGGTCGTTTTCTAGTGGATCCTGAACCTAAAACTTCCCTCACGGCGCGTATGACCTGCCAAGCCGACGAACACTATAAAACAGGGGTTCCAATTGCTGTCTTGTCTGTACTCCGACTTCCTCTCCCATCGGAAACATTTTGAATCATGCGCGCCATCCTCTTGCTGTTGACTCTGGCGTTGGCCAGCTCTCAAGCCTACGCGGTGAGTTTCACAGCTTTAGAACCAGATCGGGCCCGCTTCTTCTCAGACTTGGGCGATTACACTCTCTTCTCAGCAATGCGTTATCAACTCGTTCGACACCGTGTCCAAATGTCTCGCCTCGACCAGCATCACCATCCAAGGACCCTTCACCGTCCCCAAGAACGAGGTCATCGACATGTCCGGCCTCAAGTCCGGCACCAAAGTCACCGTCAAGGGTACCATCACGTGGGCCGCGGGAACACTCGACAAGACCAACTACCTGTTCACCATCGGCGGCTCGGGCATCACATTTGACGGCACCGGCGCCACCTTTGACGGCAACGGCGCGTCGTACTGGGACGGAAAGGGCGGCAACGGGGGCGTGCCCAAGCCCAAGATGTTCCGGTCCACCCTGACGGGAAACTCGTTGGTCAAGGGGATCAAGATCTTGAACGCACCGGTCCACGTCTTCAGCATTGGCGGTTCCGACACCACCTTCGACCACATTACTGTGGACGACACAGCAGGCAAGAGCAAAGGCCACAACACAGATGCTTTCGGTGAGTGCTGTGTCTCGGTTCTGTAGTTCACCCTGACCGAATATCATTGAATGTATGTAGACGTCTCTGCCAACAACATTATCATCCAGAACTGCATCGTCACCAACCAGGACGACTGCTTGGCAATAAACTCCGGGTCTAACATCCAATTCCTGAACAACCAGTGCACCGGAGGCCACGGAATCTCCATTGGGTGAGTTGTTAATTGCTCGATCGCATTGGAGAGGAGCAGTTTTGTTTACTCCCCATTCCCCTGTCAGGTCCATTGCAAGTGGGAAAACCGTTTCTGATGTGGTGGTTCAAGGCTGCACCATCACGAGCGAAGACAATGGTGAGCCTCTCTCAAAGATTCCAGTTTCTTGAAACACTCTTGTGACAAACTCTGGCAACGCCAGGTCTCCGTATCAAGACCATCAGTGATGCAACCGGCGGATCCGTCAAGAACGTTCTCTGGAAGGATATTACCCTGAACAGCATCAACAACTACGGTATCGTGATCCAGCAGGACTACCAAAACGGAGGTACGCTCAGAATTTTGTTGAGCTTTCGGTACGCGAATTCATTTCGCGTCCAACAGGTCCTACTGGCATCCCTGGCGCTGGAATACCCATCTCGAACGTCACCGCGATCAACGTCCAAGGCACCATGGCATCGGGCGCCAAGAACAACATCTACATTCTCTGCGCTGCGTGCAGCAAGTTCACCTTCAGCAAGGTCGGTATCACCGGTGCAAATCCCAACTGCACTGGCATCAGCCCGAAACCGCAAGGCTGCTAGACGCAGGAACTGCGTAGGGGTGCTGTCGCGTCCGACGGTGGAACAGTCTTCTGTGTGAAACCCCGTGGTCCGGTTTTGATATTTATGGATTGATCAATCGTACGCTGATACATATGTAAATAATTGTCCACTGTCGGACAGCCGAAAAACAATACACCCTTATCTTTTTTTCGCCCACGAGAATTTTTTGTTTTCTGTCCACTTCCCGAATTCCGCTTGCTATTCTCTCTCTTTGACGGGAGGCAGTGATTCAACGTTTTCTGTTGCTAAATGGATCAAGATGATTGGAGGGAGATTCAATTCTGGAACGCTTAACGTGTCTCATAGACTTCCCTTTGCTCTCGCGGTCTTTTGCTCTCTGTGCATAATTACCTGAGGTTTCGCAAATCGAATACATACATGCTTGTTTTCGTGTGAAAACCGGCCAATCAGATCAATAATCATGACACCCTCGGAAAAGCACCGGAACTTGGACGGTTCCGCCATCCGAATAATTCGCCTGGCGCATACGCATGTAAAACTTCTCTCCTCCAAGAGTGGACCGAGCCTCTCGGGCATTAAGTTGCCTAGCGGATAGTGGAGAGGTGCCTGGGGGCTGCCCCTTTCAAACCCTGACCTCCGTCCACGTCCACGTGCCTCCCTTAACTCTCACGAACGTCGATTCTCAACGAGCAGTCCCAGTCCCCATTCGCAAAATGCCTCGGCGCTACTTACATATTCCAGTGCCGCTGCTCGCCTTCACCGAACTGTCTCGCTCTCAGGGATATGCGGTGAGAACTAAACACCCGCTCCTCCCAACATTCTCCGGACTAACGCCGCTCCCCATCAGCAATGTATTATCAACTCTTTTGATTCTGTATCTAAGTGTCTTTTGTCGACCGATATCGTCATCCAAGGCCCATTCACCATGCCCTCGAACAAAGTCATCGACATGTCCGGCCTCAAGTCCGGCACCAAAGTCACCGTCAAGGGCCCATCACGTGGGCGGCGGGGACACTTGACAAAACAAACTGCCTGGTCACAATTGCCGGGTCTGGCATCACGTTTGACGGTACTGGTGCTACGTTTGACGGCAACGGCGCTTCGCACTGGGACGGAAAGGGCGGGAATAGCGGCGTTCCCAAACCGAAGATGTTCAAGTCACTGCTCACAGGATACTCGTTGGTGAAGGGGATCAAGATCTTGAATGCGCCGGTCCATGTTTTCAGCATTAGCGGTTCCGACACCACTTTGACCACATCACCGTGGACGACACAGCGGGTGAGAGAAAGGCCACAACACCGACGCCTTTGGTGAGTTGAAGTGTAGGCTCCGCTTTCGCCCGAATACAATCTATCGCTGCTGTCCATGGAGACGTCTCTGCCACCAACATTATCATCCAGAACTGTATCGTCATCAAGCAGGATGACTGCTTGGCAGTAAACTCCGGATCTGGCATCCAGTTCTTGGACAACCAGTGCACCGGAGGTCACGGAATCCATTGGGTGAGCCGTGGCGCCCTTGGATCACATTGGAGGAACAAATTCATTCGTTGCTCCCTCCCCAGCTCCGTTAAAACTGGAAACTCTGTCTCCAACGTGCTGGTTCAAGGATGCACCATCACAAGCAATGACAATGGTACGGTTATCATTCCTCGCGCAGTATATGGTTTGTTGCTGACGGATTTTTCTGAAGGTCTCCGAATCAAAACAATTAGCGACGCCACCAACGGATTTGTCAAAGATTTTGTCTGGAAGGACATAACTCTGAACAGCATTAACAAGGACGGTATCGTGATCCAGCAGGACTATCAAATGGAGGTACTTTCCCTCTTTTACCCCTTCTGCTCATATACGAATTCATTTGCTTGTCCGATAGGTTCCACTGGCAAGCCGGGCTCTGGAATTTCATCTCGAACCTCACCGCGATCAACGTCCAAGGCACCATGGCCTCCAAGGGCAGGAACAACATCTACATTCTCTGCGCTGCGTGCTACGACTTCACTTTTAGCAAAGGTTCTATCACCGGTGCATCTCCCAAATGCAGTGGTATTAGCCCGGCACCTGAGGGGTGCTGATTCAGTGGAGGTCTCGACGCTGAGTCCACGAGATGAATGTAAATATTCATAGTAGTCAAACCTTTTCTCTTTGAAAGGGAGAGCTTAATCCCCATATTTTCCAATTACAGAATATGCTAAGTGCGACCAAGAGTTGGTACGGAAGGATTTGGTTGGGTTCATGAGCAGCAGGCGGTGCTTGTGGGGGCGGTGCTGTGTGGAGGGAAAACGGTTTATTAGGCTTCAAACTTCCCCTCTCCACCGATGTCCCGCGTTTCCCAACTCACCCGCTTTCTCGCACATGCCTGCGCAGCTGTGATTCTTCTCTCTGCTCTGGCAGCCGCTCAATCGTCCACACCGACCTTCCCCGGAACGTGAGTCCCAGCAGTTCTCTTCGATGGATGAACCTGGACGGCTCAGGATCAAAAGCAAAACAATGATATGATGGGATTCACGAGGATATGGTTCTCGTCGGACTGGGAAGGCGTGGTTTTGGATGTGATTTCATTGATGCGACCAAGTAGTACTCACAGGATCCTCACCAATCTTCTCTCTGCAGCTCTACGGTTGTACCATCAACCGGTGACAGTGAGTTTTCTGTGAATCTGCTGTGCTTCGCCCTACCAGCCTTTGTGACTGGTTTTGTTGGTTGCCCTTAGTCAACTCCACCCTCGCGAAGTTCAACCCATGTGAGTATCCGACCTAGCGATACGGCAGATGACGCCGCAATCGCTTGAAATGAGTCCTGCATGTGATGGATACTTTTTTCGATTGTGTTGGAAGTGTCTGATTTCTTCCCCATTAACCAAATCCAGTCGCCCCCACCGCTGACCTGACGGTGTCATCCGTCATTGGTGCCGTAATCAACATTGTTATCGGCATTCTCTTTGTGTTCTTCGGAAGTGGGTAGCTCAGCTGCGGGGTGCATTCACGAGTGGTTTCTGATTTGCTTCCGTCAACAAGTCCGTCTGTTCAAAACGGTCCTCTTCCTTGGTACGCATCACCTTCATTTATTCGCGTACTTGTAGTGCTAACTTTATGGTTAGGTGGCGCGTTGTTCGGCGGCTACCTTGCTTTTGCTATCCTCACCAATGCGGAACCTGATGGTGGTTACAAGGTCGCTATATCTCGCGAAGCCTTCTACCGTGAGTATGATGCAACTTGTCTCTTGACACTCTGCGATATAATCAATCGTTGTATGTCCCCTAGTGATCATCATCCTCGTCGCTGGGCTTGTGTGTGGTTTCCTGGCGCTCTTCTTGTGGCGCGTGGGTCTTGTCCTCCTCGGTGCTGTAGGCGGCTTCGTCTTGGCCGTGTTCCTTCAGGGTCTGAGGCCAGGCGTAAGTCTTCATTGACGAAGTGGCTTTCAATAAGGATTCTCACAGCGTGTCATCAATGCAGGGTCTTATTCCCAGCCAAACGGGATTCTGGATCATGGTTGCCGTCTTTGTTATCGCCGGCGGTATTGCGGGTTGGTTCCTCCTTGCTGTACTGCAACAATAATGCGTGCTGAAGTGCCTTTTGTTTGACCTGCAGCCCACTTCCTCGAGAACCCTCTCATTATTACCAGCACTGCAATTTCCGGGTCGTACTCGCTGTTCACCGGAATCGACGTGTTCGCCAAGACTGGGTTCGCCGGTCTTATTTCGGGCTTCATCAACAATGGTGTCAGCAACTCCGGTTACAACCTCGACTGGAAGCTCATTCTTATGGTAAGTCTTTTTGCAGTAGCCGCTCCGCGATCATACAATGACCCCAACGCCCCACCTCCATCAGATCGTCGGGTTCGCTGTTGTGGCGCTCATTGGTGGCCTTGTCCAATGGTTCACTCATGACCGCAATGCACACGGTGTTGCCTCGATGCGTGGTGGGAAGGCCCCTCACTACGGTCAGTGTCCCCGGAGGAACTGATTGTTTGCAGTCCAACTAACCCTGTCCGTTTCATCCCGCTTAGGCTACGCGCCCGTCGCGCACGACCCCAAGGTCGTCGTTGTTCGTTAAGAGGTTTTCTGAATGTTGGGTTATGGCCCGAAATGGGAAGAAGAGTTGGCTCTGTTGCTGTGTTTCCGAAGAAGCGTTGTATTCTTTTCCGTCTCATAAATGGGCAAAATTGCATATTGTGAATAGAAGAAGCCAAGAAAAGAATGTTCGCGGAATGTCGGTTACGCCGGGAATTCCATCCTCCGCTCCGCCGATTGCCTTTATATAAGAGGACATTATCGCGACGCCATTCCCTGCTTTCCACCATTGCTCGATCGCTATGACCCCCGCCCTCGAAACTCAGTCAGTCCATACGGCAACCTCCAAGGCCGGAGCTATAGCACCAGCACCATCTTCAAACATTGATGCGTCGACGTTGCCACTGGCCGTTCTGGACTTGAGCGATTTTGATCCCGTAAACAAGCCAGAGCAGTCGCGTCAGCTCGCTGATCGCTTGACAAAAGCATCCAATGAAGTTGGTGGGTTGCACACTTCCACAACAAGGGACTCATCGAGGAGAGCTAAGATCTGCATAAACTCTTGCAGGGTTTTTCTACTTGACCGGGCTCGGCATCGAAACGTGGGTGACATCTTGAGACATGTCAGTTTCGATGGGTAATGATGTAACCCAATCTAATTCTCCCCCCTCAACACACTCAACACAACAGGGAGAAAATCGAAGAAATGTTCCGCATCTCCGCAGAGTACTTTGCTGAACCCGCCGAGGAGAAAACGCCATACTGGATGGATCAGGACCACATTGTATGTAGACATCTTTCGGATTTGGAAATTTCAAACTGAGCCCCATTCTCAACCCCATTCCAGGGATATATGGGCATCGGGGGCCAGTCGTTAGATCCGTCGGGCATTACTGACAGTGATTGCTTTGAAGAATAAGGAGGTTGCGCATTTTGTCTCATGGACCCCCCCCCCCCTATCCCCCTCCCTCTCCCCCCCCGTCCCCCACAACACTGTCGAAAGACAAGGAGATGTACAACATGGCCAAGTGGGGAGACCAACACCCAGGGTACTCGAACCGGAAGCACCCGGCAGTGCTCAAAAAGTACTGGACGGAACTAGAGTACTACTCTCGCGTACGTACTTTGATCATTTTCAAACGGAATTGTCACTCAATGCCATGCCATTAGCACTTCCACTCTCTTGCCCTCAAATGCCTTCAACTTATCGCGCTCGGTCTCCGCATTCCCGATTCTGAGGGAACTCCAGGCTATCTCGCCTTTGAAAAAGCCCACAGCTACGACGCACCCAGCGGGGACACGTTTCGGTTCCTTCACTACCCTCCTCCTGTTGCGACCACCGACAGGACCGAGGAGCAAGCTGGAGTAAGAGTCGGAGCACACACCGACTGGGGTTCCATTACCATCCTGTTCGGCGACAAGACAGGCGGCTTGCAAATCCAACTTCCCAAAACCAAAGAATGGGTCCACGTTCCCCCTGTTCCCAATGCTTGCGTTGTAAACCTGTGAGTCTCTTACATCTGCTTCTTTGTGCGTGCATCACTTCACACCCATTGTTCACCCCGCACCAGCGGCGACATCATCCAATTCTGGTCCTCTGGATACCTCCGCAGCACCATGCACCGCGTCGTGCCGTCGGCAGACCCGCAATACAAGTATTCTCGGCGTTACTCTATCGCTTACTTTGCGCGACCTGCGTTTGCGACCCCGCTCGTGCCCATAAACAGCCCGCTCATCAACACCGAAAAGAAAGTGGACGGAAGCGAGGATATCATGGCGCCCGCGTTTAGGTCCGACAGCGGAGGTGTGCTCACTGCGGGAGAGTGGTTGTTGAAGAGGGCCACGAAGAGCTTCACAAAGGCGGACAAGTGAGCAATTGTTGCCTTTTTAGTCTATTTTGGTACCTTCGTTGGTGATGTACATCTTGATTAATGAATGAGTGTGTTGCTGTTGTTCTACCCGTTGAACTCGACTTCCCCCTCTTTTTTTCCTTCGCTTGACGAGTCACCGGAACCATGCGTGACTCTTAACCGGATAGATTATTACGGAAATTAGAATCATAACAAAAAAGTCTATGGAGTGTGGCCAAAAAAGAGAAAATGCTCACAGAGATCAATGTACGAACAAAACCCAACCGACATGGACCACTGTCTACGGTACTCTACCCACAGGATTACCGTACCATCCCCCCACCCCCACTATTCCCCTCCACCCTTGCCAAACCTTGCGCTGCCGCACCGCCACCACCTGTCGCCCCTCCGCGGCGTCTCCACCCTCTGAGCAGCCCATCCACGACGGCTCTCAGAGCTTTATCCCACTTGGCGCGCTCCTCGCCCTCCTCGTCCCCGGTGAACTCCAGCACGCAGTCCACGCCCGACACAAGCCGCACGCGCACGAGGTGGGCAGGGTCCCGTGTTGACGAGACCGACTTGGGCGTGTCGATCAGCGCGTGTTGAAGCGGGAAGGCGTGCAAGGGGGGCGGGACGGCGCGATCGACCTTTGGGATAGCCGTGTGAACAGTCAGGGCCACAAACTCCCCCACAACCATAACTCACGAAATCCTCCCACCCCCTTCCCGTCGCCACTTTGACCACATCCCACACTTGCACCTCCGCGGCGTCCAGCGGGGGCATCCCGCCGCCACCACCGTCTCGCATGGCGCGCTCCGCGCGGCCAACGTCATAGCTCACCACCAACTCCGCGCACACGCGGCGCCACCGAGTCTCGCCCCGCCCTGGCTGCCTCCCCAGCACCCCCGCCATAACGCCGCCCCGCGGCCGCGCGGTTGTCGCCCCGGGGACGTCCCACGAGAGGTGCATGTTGCAGGTGCGGGAGAGCAGCACGGCCGTCGTTTGGAGCCTCGGAGGACGAGGCACGGCGGGTGTGGGTTTGAGCACGGTCCCTCGCGCGTGGGACGGCGAGCGGGGTCCGCGGGGTGTGCTGGCGGGGCGGGACAGTGTGAGTGGGATAGCGGGTGGCCCCAGCGACGCGGGCGAGGGATCTTCACTGGATGACGGCGGTGTAGGGGGAAGCTCGATGGCGCAGGTAGTGTCGGGCAGGGCAGGGTGGGGTGCTGCATCTGCAACGGGGGGAGAGTCCATAGGGATCACCGTGAGCTCCACCTCGGCAGGTGGGGAGAGGGCCTTTGCACGCTCCCACGCCGGAGCCACCCGCGAACCGGTTTTGAGAAGTTTCTCGCCGCTCTCCGTCCGCGTCCTTGTTCTGGTCCTGCTCCTCCCTCGTGCGCGTGTCCTGTCCTTTCCCATTACGGTGCCGACCTCGTCCTTCCATGACACGCCCATAGCCGCGACCTTATCCTCCCTGCACACGCCGGTACTCCCTGTTCGCACTCGCGCCCTCCCCCCCGGTTTCGCACCGGCGCCGCCTGAACTTCCCAGCGCACCCCTCGCCAGTGCCTCCAGCACGTTGGGGGGCAGCTGCATCGGGACAAGCACGACCTCCACGGGGGCGAGGTCCAACTTTGTGGATGAACGCGAGAGGGGTGCCGGGGTGCGTGGGAGGGACCGAGACAGCGCAGGCGTTTCAGGGGAGTGTGGCGGGGACAGCGGGGCGGCGAGTATCGGGAGGGGCGGTGATGTGGGGGCTGATGTGGATGCGGGCGTAGAGAAGGTGACGGCGGGAGGGGATGTGGTGGAGCTTGGTGGGGCGAGGGAAGACGCGGAGCATGAGAGGCGGATGGTGGAGGTGTCTCTTGTGTGGGTGGGGTGTACAGATGCAGATGTAGATGCCGCGGTGTCGGGAGCGGAGATTGCAGGTGGAGTGGGCACTGTAGGAGGCGTGGGTTCTGGCTCGCCCTCGTTCTCGTCGCCCAGCAGGGTCTCACCGCTAGCAGCCGGTTCGCACAAGGCCGCCTTCTGCACCTCGGTTCCGCCCTTGTCGCCCGCCGTTGCTAGTGCCACCTCACGCGCGGGGACGCGCGCATTCCACGACGCCAACGGTGGGGGTCTCCGCGTGGTGGTCCCGGGGCCGAGGGCGGGCACGCAGGGTGCGGACACGGAAGCGCGCGGCATGCGGTGGCCTGTGGGAGGTGTGGATGCGGATGAGTGGGAGGGGGCCAGGAGCACAGAGGATGGTGCGGGGGAGGGGTGGGATGGGCTGGTGGAGTTGGTGGGTCGAGGAGTGCGGACGGAACGTGATGGGGTGGCACAAGGTGTTGGGGAATACGTGAGAGGGAACGTTGGAGAGACAGTAAAAGTAAATGGAATGAAGTACGTACACGGAACTCATGGATGGGCGTTCAGCAAGGACAGGTGCATGGACTGGTGCAGGCACCGGCAAAGTGTCGACCGTGATCTGGTGGTCCATCCGGGGGTTGGGGAGTCTATGACGACTTCGTGACCTTGCTGTGTCGGCCCGGTTTCCATGCCCCGTTGTGCGTGTCTCAATCATTGGGACGTGGTCACTCCGCCGTCCCGACGGTGACTTGCCCACGTTCTCACGCTGGGGCGACCTGCCCTCGGACCCGGACGGGGACCCCCACGGCGACGACGCCTGGATTTCAAGTCCAAGTAGTCTCGCGGCGGATGCGATACCGTGTTCCTGTGACTCGGCGGGAACGCGCGAGAAGGCCATTGCGGCGGCCAATGCGCGGTCAACGAGAACGTGCATGACGTTGACGAGGCGAACAGAGGACGCGCGCAGACGGGCCATGATGTCTGGGCGCACGCGGGTGAGTGGGTATGGCGAGGGCGGAGGGTTGGACGGGTGGACAAGTACAGGGTAGGATGGGTGTGCTGGGTCGAGTGGACGCAAGGGGTCTCCGAGGGAAGTGTCACGGCGGCGGGAGGGAGCTCCCAGCGCAGACTCGAGGAATGATGTTGCGGAGCGGACGGCGGATCGGGCTGTGTGCCAGTGTGACGCGGCACGTGCGGAGGAGTCCCCCGCCAACCCGTGTGGGGCGTAGATGCGGGCACGGGCATCCTCGACGAGCTCAATTCCGCCGTCGCGCCAGTGCTGCCGCTCGATTTTTGTGTGCGTCCAGTTTCCGTGCTCGAGAACCGCCGCCGCCGCCGTGCACACGTCAACTACCGCCGCCGCAGCCTCCACGCAGGGCAGCATCAACAAATCAACCGCGTCTCGCCCCAGGGAGTGCAGCGATGCCGCAGCCAGTGGTGCCACACACGCGAACGAGTACAGGTACGCGGATGGCCCGAGCACCGCAAGCAGCGTGTCCTCCACCTGCGTCTTACGCGCAGCCAGCGACGGCGCGCGAGCCGTGTCCGAGTCCACCAGAGAAAACATCGCACGACAGCTCTGGCTCAGCCCATGCGCGTCCTGCACAAGCGCAGAAATGTACACGTTGTCTGGCAGTCGCGCAAGTGCTTCGCCCACATGCGGCACCATGCGCTCCGCGTGCACGCCGTGTAGCCATTCCGTTGTGGGGTCGTCGTGTGCCGGGGGTGCGCCGATCGTGAGAAGCATCTGCGCGCGGGTCAGCGATGTTACGACGCGGTCGCCACGCGCAAGGGCGGATGCGAGACGGGATGATGTCATCGCGGGAGGGGATGTGGAAAAAAGGAAAAAGAGGCGATGCGTGTGGCGTGATGGGCGAATCGGGGTTGTGTAGTGTTTTGCGATGAGTGCTGCGGCCAGTTTTTTTTGGGTCATTTGATGAGCCTCACTCCACACTTCACCTTCACACCATTTCACCTTTTAACTCCTGCACGGACATAATTTCGATTTGTTCGATTTGTTGATCAGCGCATTTCATTGATCAAACGCAAAAGAACCCCCAGATTCTTCCTGTTGATAACTTCTAATATCTCACAGTCGTCCATGCAAACAGAGCGCGCCGTCTACGCCTTGCAGCCCCTCGGCGCCGAGTTGATGCCCGTGCAGTTGGGCGGAGCGCCCGTGATGGAGACCTTGGTGAACGTGAACTGGCTGCACGCCGCACAGAGAATGTAGATGTTGTTCTTGCTGCCCGCCGCCATCGTGCCGTGCACGTTGATCGCGGTCACGTTGCTAATGGGCATACCCGTGCCGGGTACTCCCGTGGGTCCTGGATGTGTGGGGAGGGGGACGAGGTAAGGAGATGTCAGCACATGTTTTAATTTGCTGTTTTTGACAGATGCCCAAGTGGGCCTGATGCAAGCACAAATGCGTAAAACAAGAGCACGGGACACCCACCTCCGTTTTGGTAGTCCTGCTAGATCACGATGCCGTATTTGCCGTTGTTGTTGAGCGTGATATCCTTCCACACAACGTTCTTCACGAAACCGTTCGTCGCGTTGCTGGTTGTCTTGATCCGGAGGCTTGCGCGTCATAGCCGCAGTTGCAGGGGAAGAGG
>KQ965740.1:693448-705354 GCA_001574975.1 Gonapodya prolifera JEL478 | reverse complement strand
GGGGGGAAGGGGAGAGCAGTTTGGCAAGTGGACGCAACTTCGTACCTCCGTACATGCAAGACAGGTACCGGACGATGAAACGCAAACGCACCGTTATCCTCGCTGTTCAAGGTACAGTTCTGCACAAGCACGTCTGAGACCGTCTTCCCTGTTCCAATGGACCCGACCGAAATGCCGTGGCCCCCCGTGCACTTGTTGTTGATGAAGTTGATGTTGGAACCCTGGTTGACCGCCAAGCAGTCGTCTTGGTTGACCACGACGCAGTTTTGGATCACGATGTTGGTAGCGGAGACGTCTAGATGTGTTCACATGGGGCATGGTAAAAGTGACGTCCAGACCTAAGCGAAGAGCGAGAAAAATACACCACCCACCAAATGCATCCGTGTTGTGGCCCTTCTCTTGCCCGTTTACAGGGTCGCCCGCCGAGTCGTCCACCGTAATATGGTCGAACGTCGTGTCGGACCGGAAGATGGTGAACACGTTCACAGGAGCGTTGAGGATCTTGATCCCCTTGACGAGGGAGTTGCCCGTCAAAAAGGACTGGAACATCTTGGGCTTGGGCGCGCCTCCGTTTCCGCCCAGACCGTCCCAGTACGCCGCGCCATTGCCGTCGAACGTCGCACCAGTGCCGTCGAACGTGACGCCGGACCCGCCAATGTTGAACAGCCAGTTGGTCTTGTTGAGCGTACCGGGGGCCCATGTGATGGTGCCTTTGACGGTCAATTTGGCCCCCGAGACCAGGTTGGTCATGTTGATAACTTGGTTCGAGGGGACCGTGAAGCGGCCTTGGAAGACGATGTTGGAGGAGGAGAGGCAGTTGGTGACGGTGTCGTACGAGTTGATCACGCATTGCTGGGGAGTTGGTGGTTGACAGGAGGTAGTTGAGGACTGGCGTGAGTTGACGTAACCACATGGCACATTGCCATCCCCACCTCACTGCCGTCTCACCGCCAACGCCGGGACAATAGCCAGCGCCGCCCCAGAAACGCCCAGCTGCTCTTCGGTCGCTCATGTTCTTGTTCCGTGCGAGAGTATGAGCTGCTGATTGTTATGTGGCTCTTCGGCGTGAATCCCCCGCCAGCTTTTTAATACCCCGCCGATAAAGGGCGCTCGGCGGTGCCATCAGGGCGTGTGGATCTGTCGAAATGACAAGGTCGATAATGCACCGCCGACGACTGCACAACAGGCCGGGGACTGGCGGGATGACATGAAAAGCGCTTCGGGACGGGGCAGCGAGAGACGCAGGCGGGATGGGCAGCGGCGGGGAAAGGTGGGAGAAGAACATGTAATTTGGTGAGCTGATCTTCAGGTTTGAACCTTTCAAGGGATCAATGAAGTTGGCCCGGGGTGCGGACTGTTTCGGGCCTTTCGCGGAATGCAGCTCTTATGAAAACGTGTGTCAGAGGTGTGCAAGTGTACGTTGTGCCCATTTTCAGTGGGACCTGTCGGTGACTTTGCTCGCTGTCACAGCTGGTTGTTGTCTTTGATGATGACATCATGGAGCCGAAACTAGGATTCTATTTGGAGATGGATTGAATTCGCTCTTTGCTGCAATAGACTATTTCTGTTGGTAGTGACCAACCTTTTCATTCACGGCTTGGACCCGGAACGCCCCCTCCCCCCCCCCCCCCCTCGCCTCATCCTCACTGTCGCTCCTTTCCAATCTTCGGAAGAAAAGGCTTTCTTCCTCATTCCGAAAACACTCGGCATTCTCTCGTTTGAAAGCCCCTAAGCACTAAGGTCATACTGCTCTCACCAATTGTGTATCAATGATCTTGTACCCGAAATCCGCTAATCGTGCTGCTCTCGACGTCCCCGAAGACTGTCAGGCAGGATAATTTTATGGTACGATCGGAGTGCAAAAGGGAGGAAGATGTTATGCATCTACGCAATGAAAGAGTCTATCTTTCGTATTTCCGTTGTCACATATCATTCATCAGATCAAGCGTAAAGAAGCTCCGCAAAACTCGCTTCTATGTACATTGAGATATTTTTCATCTACGTAACGCCGTCCACCCACAGTCCGTGCAAAAACAAAATCGTTGCTCACAGGCAAGTCGCCACCAAGTACACCAAACGCACTCCACTTCTACGCACTGCAACCTTGCGGCGCCGGGCTGATCCCCGTGCAGTTCGGTGCGGCGCCCGTGATCGCGACCTTGCTGAAGGTGAACTCGCTGCACGCGGCGCACAGGATATAGATGTTGCTGCGGCTGCCCGACGCCATCGTGCCGTGCACGTTGATCGCAGTCACATTGGTGATTGGGACTCCAGAACCTGCAGTGCCAGTGGGTCCTGGAATTGCATTGAGGAGTAAAGACAATGCAGGAAGAAGGGCGTCGTGTGATTAAGCTTGACCGAAAGAAACCAAACCAAGATTGCAACGGATACACACCTCCATTTTGGTAGTCTTGCTGGATCACGATACCGTACTTGCCAATGCTGTTCAAAATCACGTCCTTCCATACAATGTTGCGCACGTAACCATCTGTCGCGTTGCTGATCGTCTTGATCCGGAGGCCTGGTGGCGGAAGCAGGGACAAATAGAAAGCAAATTGGCAGTGGACGCAACTCAGTGACTTTTTTCCACGTCAACAGATGAAGGCGAAGACCCTTACCATTATCCTCGCTGTTCACGGTGCAGTTCTGCACAAGCACATCCGACACTGTCTGCCCTGTTCCGACAGACCCAATGGAGATTCCGTGGCCCCCCGTGCACTGATTGCTAAGGAACCGAATGTTGGAGCCCGAGTTCACGGCCAGGCAATCGTCTTGGTTGATGACGATGCAGTTTTGGATGATGATGTTTGTCGCGCTGACGTCTGGTGTGTGTGGGGGAGGGAAGGCGTTCCGTTAGTCTTTGTCGCATCAACGCGCGACACCCAAGGTACCCACCAAAGGCGTCCGTGTTGTGGCCCTTGCTCGTCCCCGCCGAGTCGTCCACGGTGATATGGTCGAAGGTCGTGTCGGAGCCCAGGATCGTAAAGACGTGCACAGGCGCATTCAGGATCTTGATCCCCTTGACGAGAGAGTTGCCAGTCAATAAGGACCGGAACATCTTGGGCTTGGGCACGCCACCGTTCCCGCCCTTGCCGTCCCAATACGAAGCGCCGTTACCATCGAACGTCGCCCCAGTTCCATCAAACGTGACGCCGGATCCCCCAATGTTGAAGAGCCAATTGGTCTTGTTGAGCGTCCCGGCCGCCCATGTGATGGTGCCCTTGACGGTCACTTTGGCCCCCGAAACCAGATTGGTCATGTCGATCACTTGGTTCGAGGGAACGGTGAATGGGCCTTGGATTACGATATTGGAGGAGGTGAGGCAGTTGGAGACGGTGTCATACGATTTGATCACGCATTGCTGAGGGGTCTGCGTTTTGCGGATCGGGGTGTGTCCAAACCAGACGGACGTAAGTATTGGTCAAAACCACAATGCCATCCTTAAAATGCCGACTCACCGCCTGCGCCAATGCCGGGACGATTGCCAGCGTGGCCAAGAGAAACTTCCAGCTGCTGTTTCGGTCGCTCATGTTCTTGTCCTGTGCGGGGGGAGGATGGCAAAACTGGCTGCTTCCGATGACTCTTTGGCGTGAAATCCCCGCCCGCTTTTATTCGTCATACCCCCGAGGCGTAGGGCGGTCTCGGCAGGTGCCATCAGGGGGTCCCTGGATCAGTCCGAGCGCTTGGCAGGTAGAGGATGCTGCGCACAGGTTGGCTGTGACGGTGACACCTGGCGAAATACACGAGAGAGAAATTTATAGGGGTCCGGGTCGGGCCAGGAATCGACGCACGTTCGAGGGGATGGTGTGTGGAAATTTGGGAGAAATCGTGGAGAGGAGTACAGTAGTGGCTGGGAGACTCTGTCACCTTGGGGAAAGGTCTGTTTGGAACCTGACCACCGAGTTGGGGATTCCAGCTGGGAGAGGACAGCAGCGGAAAGTTTTCGGGGGATGTAGCGCATAGCAAACGGTCAGTGTTCTACAAATCTATCTGGTGGCTTTTGTGGGCATCTATTGCAACAAAGCTCCCTGTCTCTTCCTCGTGAGCACAAGAAAGTGATAATAAAGAGTGGCGACACTGGGATTTTATTCAGCGTTTCTTGGTTTGCCTCTTTGATGGAGTTCCATAGACCATTATTATTCCCTGTTCATTTCGGCGGGAAACAACCCTTTCGTTACCTGTTCACCGAGACCCCGTCTCGTCTCGGCAAGCGGGAAACGTCAAGTTAGCACGTTGATGAACTTTGACGTGAAGGGGGGAAAGAGAGGAGGCGGCGGTGGGGAGGAGGCGTGGAGAAGAATAAGCGAAACGACCCAGCCATGTTCGGTTCTCATGCATTTTTCGCCGAGTGCAAATTAACAAGCTCCACATTTCGTGTCAAGAACTGAGTTGTTTATGCACTTGGCTTGAGAAAGGCTTCGAACACTGTCCAGTTGACTTTTCTGGCTACGTTATGGTTGGTGAGGGGGTTGAAATTCGGAAGAGTTTGCACACCATAGATTTAGACGATAAAATATAAGCGAAAATGCAACGCGAGCAATGGCCAAACGGGTCCGCCTTGTTACTTCTGTCTGTGACTACAGTATTACATTCTGAAGACCGCTACTTTGGCGAAGATGGCACTTGCCCTCCCCAATTTAACCTCAATCATTCAGCAATCCCCATTCGTTCAGACCGTCCTCCCCTTATTGAGCCACCAATCGTTCAAGCCATACCTCTCTCGCCCATCTGCCATCATGACAACATACCCGACACCCTCGGAATGTCTTGCTGCGCTCCGTGCCCGCGACGCTGCGGGCGAACACATTGACTTCCGCCACTTTTGGGGACACACGCAAAAGAACCCTCACCACGTCGACGCCGCGTGCTTCAGCCAATTCTTCCCTGCGCGCTTCGTGGTTGACGGTGTCACCTACCCCGCGGCAGAACACTTTATGATGGCAGAAAAGGCTCGAACGTTTGGCGACACGGAGTCGTTGGATGCTATCCTGGTGGCGTCCAAGCCAGCCGAGGCCAAGGCCCTTGGGCGAGGTGTGACGGGGTTTGACGAGGAGACTTGGAGTGCAGTGCGTTATGATCTGGTCGTGAGGGGAAACATCGCAAAGTTTACCCAAAACAAGGACATGGGGCAGTACCTGCTCAGCACGGGGGACAGTGTCCTGGTAGAAGCGTCACCACGAGATAGAATATGGGGAATAGGGTTGGGGGCCAGCAATCGGGACGCTTGGAAACCGTCTCTGTGGAAGGGAACGAACCTCCTGGGGTTCGCACTGATGGAAGTGAGGGAAAGACTGAGGCAGGAAGGTGACGCCTCGGCTGTGGTTGCGGGAGGGACGGACTCGGCGCATGTAGGTGAGGGCCCGTCGGAGAAGAGACGACGGTCCGGGGAGGATGAGCCAGAGGACACCCCTCGCTCAGCGCGGGGACGTACGCAGAAGAAGCGGAGCGTGGTTCAGAGGGGACCTTGAGATCGTGACGGATGCACGCAGGGGGTAATATTATGGCAGTCTTGATATGGAAGTCTTTTCATTCAATTGTGATATGATTTGCGGTAGATTCGTTTCATAATATATGCAAAATCTGGCTGTAATGTGCAGAGAGGAACACGGAAGTGGCAACCAATCATCAGCCAACCTAAGAAAATAAGCTTTTCTGAAACAATGGGGAGAAGCGCCTGAGTGGACAAATCTTTGTAAAATGGTACGCTTACTTTAAGGAGTAGGAAGCAACCGAAAACAGGGAGTAATGCAATATTATGTAATGGGGCGAGAGTGGATTCATGGATTGTACGGGCCGACCACAGGAAGATAGCGGAAGCTAAAATTCCGCGAGTGCAACCCCGACCTTCCCGTGATCACTGCCGAAGTTCCTTCGGCCCGCTCAGATACGATACCCCGTCCCAGCCATGCGCGCTCTCCCCACCCTCATCGCACTGCACTCTCGTCCCAGAGTGCGCACCATCCCCACACTCCACGTCCCGATCCCCGCCCTCTGCTTACGCTCTCGATCGTTGGCATCGGCGCATGCGACAGCACTGAGCCGTCAGGAACTGGCAGGAGGAGAGGGTTTTGACGTGGACTTCGGTGGCACGGACACGGACCGAGTTGCTGTTGCGGGTATGATGGCGGCCAAGGAACGGGCACGGGTGAGTACGAGGCGATAGATGAGAAAGTCAAAGCCACATTTTCTGGCTTCGGCACCGGAATGACGTCCAGTGGTCCTTGTCGATTACGATCCCACGTTGGTGCTTTGTCATTCATTGACCCCAATCGCCCACCACCTCCACCACCAGGCTCGCATTGCCTCCATCGACCGCCTCAACCCTCACCCACTCTTCCCACCCCCCTTGTCCTCCCCTGCTCCCCCGGCGGAGGATCCCTTCGGACCCGCACCGATCGACGCTCTGACACCAGTGTGGCCGGCCGACAGGGCGAAACAGCCTCATCCTCTGGTAGACAGATTCGATAGGAGGCACAGGTACTTGAGGGTGTCACTGACGGAGAGGTGCAATTTGAGGTGTGAGTAGTTCAGTGCTGGTGTCGGGGGACTGGAACTGCAAATAAGGACAATTTTCTTCTTCGGGGAGTTACTGTTGGGGCGAAACAGATTGAAACAAGGCTGGTAATCCGAAATTGGGAAACCCCAGAGGGAAGGTTGACTGGAACATCAAATTTTCCGAAAGAGCGTAGACTCAGATCGCGCTTTTCTTTACCCTGCTTTATCGTATGACATTTTGTAACTCCCCGCTCACTACTCCCTTCTTCTAGGCACATACTGCATGCCACCGGAAGGCGCGCCACTCTCGCCCCAGCCCTCTCTGCTGACCACCCCTGAACTTCTGACCCTATGCCGACTGTTCATCTCTCACGGCGTGGACAAGATCCGACTGACGGGCGGGGAACCCACACTGCGCAAGGACATGCTTGACGTGGTTCGTGCTCTGGACGCCATGCGTAAGGAGGGGCTGGGACTCAATGAGATCGTCATGACTACGAACGGCATCGCGGGCGCGAGAAAGGTCGCGGGGTGGAAGGAGGCGGGACTGGACGGTGTGAATCTGAGCTTGGATGCGTTAGATGAGGAGGGGTTTGAGAGGGTAGCGAGGCGGAGAGGTGAGGATTCCATTTGGTTTATTGTCAATGGGGAATGAGGGACCGGCTTCTGGATGGTGACGCTGAAGCGCATAAACCGACTCGAGTTGCAACTTCTGACGGGGTGGGAGGCTAGATGTCATTCGGGCAGAGAGAGAGCAGCAACCCGTCGCCCATGTATGAGAGCTTCCCACCAAACGCTGGCACATTGTCAACCGCTCGTCGCCATTTGACATTTCATCATACCCACTCATATGTCCTGTCCATTCGCCAGGTCTCTCCTCCGTCCTGGCCACTCTCGATGCCCTCCTTGCCCACTCCATCCGTGTCAAGCTCAATGTCGTCGTCCTCCGTTCCGTAAACCTTTCACACCTCGTCAGCTTCATCCGTGAATTTGCCCTCGGAGAGCGTTGGTGTGGTCAGCACAAGATCCCGGTGAGGTTCATCGAACTCATGCCGTTTGGAGGCAATGGGTGGGAGAGGACAGAGATGGTGTCGTACAGGGAGATGAGGGATGTCCTCGAGAACGAATTTGGACAGTTGGTGGAGGTGGAGGGCAATGGCGGTGGGGAAGTAGCAAAGGTGAGTATGTCGTCGTGATTGTCACTCCTCGTCCGATCTCTCAGTCGCCCTCAGACCTTCCACCTCCCTTCTGACCCGTCCACACGCCTTGGATTCATCACTTCCATGACGTCTCACTTCTGCCCCACCTGCGACCGCCTCCGTCTCACTGCCGACGGGCACGTCAAGGCCTGTCTCCACTCGGGGCGGGAGCTCGACCTGAGGGGCGCTCTGAGGGACCCCAGTCTCGGCGCGGAAGAGGCCGAGAGAAGGATCATGGGCGTGGTGGGCAAGGCGGTGTGGGAGAAGGAGGCCGGGCATAAGGGGGCGGGTGAGTTGGCCAGGGGGGGAAACAGGCCCATGGTGTTGATCGGGGGGTGAGGGAGGCGGAGTTGTGAGGAGGGGGAAAGAGGGAAAGGGGCCCGTGTCGTGAAAGGATGGAGGATATAAGCTTGGTGTTGAGGGATATGAGGAGGTGCGAAGTTGGTGCGGAGAAATGCATTGGAGGCGATTGACGCAGTGTATTGGGATCAAGGTGAGCTGCGATGTCAAGGGGGAATGGGGGAGGACTGGCGAACAGCTGGAGCAGTTTGAGGAGCGAAGTCGAAGTTGGGCTGCGAGGATGACGATTCCAATGTGGTTCTGATACTTTTACCCATTCACGTCACACCGCAGAGCCTCTCCACGCCCCTCGTCACCTCAGCGTCAGCAGCAAGTATACCCGCTCCACCGATACTACACTCTTTCGACCGGAATCGACGGTTTCGACAACGGATACTCCAGTTTCTCCCGCCACTTTTGCACTCGCCCATGTTATTGCACGCTTGCCTCAACTTCCCATAACCTCATATTCTTCGTCGATTAAGGTTACTTTGAACTTACTTGGTGGGATAGCTCACAACGCAGGAGGTCAGTCGCTCAGGGGCTTTGCCACAAAGGCTGCTGGGAGGAGGTCAGCGAAAGTGTCCACAGCAGTGGAGGAGGAACCAGCTCTGGTGGCTTCGTCGACCCCAACTGGAATCCAGCCCTCCACCACCCAAACGCTGCCATCAAGTGCATCTCCCCCTGACTCTGCGACTTTGACTCATCTTACATCCTCCGGTGCGCTCCACATGGTGGACGTTCTCTCAAAACCGCCAACTCTCCGGCACGCGTCTGCACGGTGCTCCCTGTACCTCTCCGCGCACGCGGCACGTCTGCTGCGAAAGGGAGCCCTCGCGAAAGGCGACGCGGTTGCGGTCGCCAAAGTCGCGGGAACCGCTGCTGCGAAGCGCACGTGGGACGTGGTGCCCATGTGCCATATGGTCAATATCGGTAGGGTGGATGTGGAGGTGGTTATTCCCGACGTTCCCGAAGAGGGCGAGGAAGGGGGTGCGACGGACTATCTCCCCGAATCTTCCCGCATTTCGGACTCGCGGGCAGCTGAATACAACTACACGCTGCCGCGCCGGGTGCCACGTTTCCCAATCCATGTTTCGTGCTCGGTCACCGCACTTGACCGCACAGGATGCGAGATGGAGGCTGTGCACGGGTGTTCCGTGGCCGCTGTTGTGCTGTACGATATGTGCAAGGCGGCTGACAGGGGAGCTGTCATTTCGGGAGTCAGGGTGGTGGAGAAGAGCGGTGGGAAGAGCGGTGGTTGGAGGGGAGAGTGATCGGTGTTCTGTTTGTAGCTGGCGTATTAAATGGTGGTAGTGTAATGTCTCTTGAAATCAAATGTGGCCGGCCACAGCATCCTGTCATCTTCATCTTCAATGCACCCATTTGACGACGCAATCCAGCCCCATCCGGCAACCGTGTCGAGCGAATCTTCTGCAGCGACTTATCGCCTGTCGATACCCGCGCAGTGGTCCAACCAGCATGGAACGGCGGTCGGGGGAGTCGTGGTTGCTGCCGCAGTCAGTGCGGCATTGCACAAACTCGCATCGGATGGCTTCGATGCCGTGCCCAGTGCCTTGCACGTGAGCTTTCTGGCCGGATTTGTTGGAGGGGTGGATGGCACAGTTCGCATTGATGTTGTTCGGAGGACTCGCCGGTAAGATGTTTTCCGTAGTTGACGATTCATCATCTTAAACTCGTGTGCGGATCCAGGTTTGCATTTTTGGACCTGAGAGTCTTTCAAAATGGCACTACCGTGGTGCTCATCAATGCAACGGTGCAGTCGCTAAAAGCATCCGATTCTTCGGCATTTCCTTCACTAGAATCAGCGCATTACCGCGCTCCACCAGTACTCCCGGCTCTTCAAGAATGTGTACCATACGAAGGACCGATGGGACGAGCTCGAGGTGCTGCAGAGCCGCCATTTTCCGCTCTGAGAGACTTTCGCATATCCACCACCCACACGAAACAGGTTGAGGATATGGTGACGGCGGATGAGACCTCGGGCCACCGGGGCTCCTCTGATCTCAGTGAACGTCAACGTCGCTTCGACTTCCCAAGTTACGTGTGGGGAGGTGGGTGAAGCAAACCACTGTTGCAACATCTGCCGAAAGCTGAAAAAACGACCAGGATTCCGCACACCGCGGAAGCTGGACACCATTGCCCTCATCTGGCTCCTCGACGCCATCGTCCCTCTCAATCTGGCACTGGCACTCTCACCAGCCTCTCCATCGCACCTCGTTGGCTGGTCGACACTTTCGTACTCCATCCACTTTTTCAATGCTGGGCATGATAATGGGACGCACGCAATCGTGGATGCGGCCTTGACATGGACTCATGC
Source organism: Gonapodya prolifera JEL478 (assembly GCA_001574975.1). Taxonomy (NCBI): domain Eukaryota; kingdom Fungi; phylum Monoblepharomycota; class Monoblepharidomycetes; order Monoblepharidales; family Gonapodyaceae; genus Gonapodya; species Gonapodya prolifera. The sequence continues at coordinate 694,983 of KQ965740.1, read as the reverse complement.
AGGACAGGCAGAGTTGGTGGTGACAGCTTGGAATAGGGAGGGGAAGATTCTTGCTGGTGAGCAGTCAGCAGAAGCGTGTGATGCTTGCCAAGGTCGAATTTCATTCCGCTCTCTCGTTTTGCGTTCTTGTTCTTCATAGTGGGGAAGCAACTTGGTGTTCTTGCCGCCCGAGAAAAGGCCGGTGGGGTCTCGTCCAGAGCGAAAGCAGCGACGAGATTGTAAACTGTAAATAGATAAACGTTCGGTGGAGGAAAGCCTCTTCACTCATTGAGCCGTTTCCGTCGACGAGTGCGTCGACGGTACTCAGACTGTATAATTTTCGCGGTTGCTGGCTTGATAAGTTAAAGTCGTAACCGCAACTTGGAACTAAAGACAAGAGGCAGTGGACTTGGACGAGCATTCGGAAGGATTCGATTTTGAGTAGCAGAACCAAAATTTTCAATTTCCTTTTTACAGAAGAACGTCTTCTATGATAAATCAGTTACTTCTCCACCATCTTCTAAAAATATTAACATAAGATTGGGAGGCGATTACCTCAAACGGCAGTCACGTTGAGCGCGATGGCTAAAAATCGGGAAGGGAATCGATTAAATCACTGCACGTCAGATAGCAGCGCACCACTCCAACTCACTCTCGGGCTCGGCCTTCTTTCCGGCGGAGATGGGCTTCTCAGCACCGAAAATCTCGTCCATCTGCTCGAGGGATCGACCGCGGGTCTCGGGAACGAAGAGGTACACGTACGCGGCCATGGCGATACCAGTGCAGCCGAAGATGACGTACTGGTAGGCACCGAGGTTCTGGGCGTATGCTGGTGAAGGATGGTCACGGTGAGGTAGACAAATGAGGAAGGTGAGCGGCGTGAAACTTACGCCACACTTTTCCGAGGATGAGGTTGTTGATCCAGTTGGACATGGTGGCAAGACCGGCACCCTTTCCGCGGACACGGAGAGGGAAGATCTCAGACTGGTACACCCAAACGACAGGTCCCCAAGTAGCGGAGACTGATGAAAAGAATTATGAGCATCACGAAATGTAACGCGATCACCGAAATTAAAACTTACAGCTGATGACGTAGAGGTACATGAAGATGGCTCCCATAATACCGAAAGCCTTGCCGGGACCGGAGGCGGGGTCGGCCATCAGCGAACCAGGGTTCGCCGGGTCGGGGATCTCCGTGTTCTGGTAGAGCTTAACCCACATGACAAGCAGCCACATGAAGAAGGACATGGAGAGACCACCACCGATGAGAAGCCTGCGGCGACCGGCCCATGGGCGCTCGATGAGGTACATGCCGGGGAAAGTGCCGAGAACGTTGATGATGGACTGGAGAGTGGTGTTGATGGTGGTGGCAGTGTCGCGAGAGAAACCCATTCCGATGAAGAGGGCGGACGAGTAGTACATGGCGGCGTTGATACCGGTCCATTGCTGGAAGAATTGGAGCACAATGCCGATGATGACCTGATCCAAAATATTCGTGAGTAAGGCACAAAAAACGACGTATTCCGTGATCAACTCACCCTGTTGAGGATACCCTT
>KQ965740.1:681558-693086 GCA_001574975.1 Gonapodya prolifera JEL478 | reverse complement strand
AAGGAGAACAACTCTTGCGACTCACCATAAGCTGCTGGATGGCAGTGATGCGTCCACGGTAGGGAGTTGGGGAAACTTCAGCAATGTAGAGAGGGACGGTTCCGGAGAGAATACCGACACCGAAACCGCAGAAGAAACTAGAGGGAGTACATTAGCCACCGTGAAGACCGTGGCAAAACGACACTCAAAGCTCACCGGCCGGCGTAGAGTGATCCGATTCCGTTGGCAAGACCTTGGAGGATACCACCGAGACCAAAGAGTGCTGCACCGATGATAATACTGCGTTTACGACCAATAAGTTTGGAGTCGGCAAGAAGAGTGACAGCAGCGGCACCGGGAATGCAACTAACCAAAAGAACATCATGTCAAGGACAGAAGCGATGGAAGCGAAATGTGAAAGAACTCACCCAGCCAAGAAGAGCGATACAATGTTTCCTTCAAGATCGGCAGATCCGTCAAGGTTCTGGAGGGTTCCATTGCCCAGACGGTTCGTGTTTGAAAGGCTTAATGGAAAAAGGGAATGGGCGATGAAATTTCCACATGCCAAGAAACAACTTCGTCAATAACTCACCCAAAGAAGACACGGAAAGAGTCCATCTGAAGGACCTGGTTGATGATACCGATTTCATAACCGAAGAGGAAGCCGCCGACGGCGGACGTGCTGAAGGCGAAAGGAGAGGAATGGTTGAAAAGGAGAAGGCCAACGGTGACAGACTTGTGACTCACAAAGCGATGAACCAAATTCTGATATTCATTGTCGCTGTGTTCCGACTATGAGTAGGGTGACTGGTCGGTTGAAGAGTGCGACTTTGTCTTGGAAGGTTCGAGCGTCCTTTTGTAGAACCTTCGGAGTCACTTGCCAACTCAGACGGTGTGCCATGGACGAACCTGATGCCAACTCAGACTGTTGATCTGGGCCGCAGCTCACCAGGGTTCCGCCCAAGCCCTCGAAGCCCCATACACGAATCCGCCCTATTTGTCTGAGCATAAAACGAGTCTCCCCACGTGGAGTTCATGGAATTGATAAATAAAATTGAAGTGGTGTGCGGGACTCTCGTGACAATGCTCTGGCCCGCGGCGGGGAACACATCAGGCAAGAAGGAACGTGATTGTATCCTACCTGGGAGACGCACTCCACGTGGAGTCCCGCCAGAGTGCAGCACCTGTTCTCGATCACCCCGACCTTTATCAATTTGGCTTCAAATTCACCTTGATCCACAGGACGAAGTTCCGACCCAACAACAAGATGGCCACAACAGGAGCACAATGTCCCACGTAGAAGTAGCAACTTGTTTGGCAGAAACCATGTTTACGGCATAAGCCAATCGATCTATCAAATGTCCTGCATGCTTTCATTTCGTGCGGAAGAGCACCACAAAGGCGGGATTAGCTTTGCTAAGGGGTGCGATTTTGTTTTAAGGTTTTCCAGCGAAAGCAAAAATTCAGACAAAACATAAGCGTCTCCTAACGTTTTTGACCAACGCTCACGGCTGTTGACAAGTAAGTCCCTTGTTAAGATCGTCGCTGGGTGAGATTTCTTCGGTCTCGACGTAAAGATGCAACTCCCTATGTTTTCGCAAAAATGAACTTTACTTACGGATGGTGATGCACAGCGTGGGTGGCTGAGTGCTCCCCGCACCCTTTATTTTTATTGATTACTGCCGATTTGATTCGGTCTTGGTTCAAAAAGCAGCCAACAAGCCTTTCGAACTGTATCATGGGGAAACTGCTCGGAAGTCGTATCCTGACAACGCAGGAGCTCCCAGTGCATCGGCGTAGCTATGCCGTTGCGTGCACTACGTTTGCAATTCAAAGGCCGTCTCTGATAGCACTGTGACACCACCAATTGTCTCCTCATTGTCCACTCCATCGTCCACCTTATTGTCTTTATCGCGCCGTACGAGACACCGCTTCGGCGGCGACTTTGCATTTCGTTCTGGGGGTAAAGCCTTCCACGGCGAACTCCCTGCTGTAATTTGTAAACTGGTAGTGAGATCCAAAGAGTTGGATCGGTGAAATGAAAAGCACAAATGAAACCTTGGCACACCCTCACGTTGGGGTGTTTCGAATGAAGAAAACTCTTGAATATCCCGCTACACACTCACCCCGACTCCGAAATACTGCGGTGACCACCATCTTGTTGGGGTGCAGCAATGGCACGGCCTCGTTGCAAGTCACGACCGTCTGTCTCCATCAGTCGCTTCACGTCCACCTCCAAATCCAAGCTCAATGCGCAGCACACCGAAATGGCGAAATGGAAGCGGACGTGAGGCGGACGTCCAGCGATTGATTGATACATATGGCTACTCAATGCTGGCAACGCACTTGCTCTGTGCTCCCACTGGAAGAAAGATGGTGTCGATTGCGATTTGCGAAGCCGAATGTTCTCTTCGAAGGTGTCGCTAGAAGACGGAGCAACGAAGCTGTCCGTCGGTCTGCGTTCGAGTTTGTACCTGCGGAAGTTTTGAGGTCACAAATCGACCGTCTGATGAGTGTCAGCAAGAGAGATTGCTGTGGGTTTGTACGCGTCAGATCCTTTCGCAATGGGGCTGAAGCAGCAACGAGCAACTCACTGCTACCGAGCTGCCGCATTCATCAACCACTGCACCGAGTCGTTGGAAAACTGCACAAACACTCTTCGGACAACCACCATTCAGCACATAGCGTAGAGATTTGGGCCAGCAGGCAACTTCGGGAGGAATCAATTGACGTAGTATGTGCCGGGGAAACGCAGAAGAGAGCGAAAGCACACTAGCTCAACGTTTGAGAAAAGCTGCTCCGGAAGAAGGCTCGTGGATGTTGATTCTTGCTGGGTAAAGCAGATGGGAATACTCAATTGTACTCGGTTGCTCCCTTCTCCTCGATACCCTCACGAATATCTTACACCAACATCCTTTCCTAACATCCTTTCCTTTGTCCTTGCACTCTTCATCGAATCAGGAACTGAGGATACTCAAAAGGACGATAAATCAACTCGTCCCACCGTTTTAGCGTCAGTGCGAACAGTAAGTAGCACTAGTAGACCAACGGTATGGAACAGAGAGGGAGGAGAAGTGTTGGGTAACCAGGCAAGATAATACAGACATTTCTGTACAAGTGCAGTGAAGGCCTGCATATGAATGGGCTACTGTCTCTTCCCCCCCCCCCCCCCCCCCTTGAGAACGGATTTTCGTAACACTGAGGCCAGAGTCATCATCCTTTGCGTCCTCGCGCACGAATCCAACCTTGAGCGTGCTCTGGAGCGTTCCAGACATGCTCCGCTTCGGTGATTCCACCGATGGCGAAGAAGGCCGCAGAAAGAGACAGAAACGGAAGCAAAAAGAGATGCCCCCTGGATTGCGAACGAGTGCAGGAGACCGGAAGGGTGCAGGTCGTAAGAATGAAGTGGGCTGGCAGGCAGAAGAAGCGGAGGGCCTTCCACGGATGTCACCACTGCTCAGGACACTTTACACGCGGTACATGACTGTAAGCGAAAAGACACTCACCTGTGAGGTTTCAAATGTTCCTTGACCGTACCATCGGCTGGCGTAGTGGACACACAGGACGCAGGAGGTGTTCGCCGCTCGAACGCGACTCCCTTTCTCTCAGCAAAACCTGTTTTCGTGGGTTGAAAAGGCAAAATTGTCGCCGGAAGCTTCAGCCTTTCTTGGTGTGTTCCTGCGTGTGGTGCTCCCACAGCATTATGTGCCGCTCAAACCAGTTTGTCCTTGTAGCCAGGCAGAAACCTGCAGTTCAGTCACAGAGCAAACGCCGGAACGCTTCCGACAACTCGAATTCAAGAAATTTTTTACCAGGTGGCGCCGCACGGAGTCCGAGCCCCGTCGACAGTGATGATTACACCAGAGTTCGCGCCAGTGTCCTTGGATATCTTATCATGAAACAATTTCATGGCAAGAGGTGAGACTACTGACGTTGACAATGGTTTCACCTGCCTTGCTTCATCTCCCATTCACAAAGCTGGTCCAAAGTTCCGGGAAAGTCGCGACATCCAAACCTTACCTTCAACAATCAACCATTTCCCTTCCGTCAGAAAACCGGTGTCGTTAGCGTATCTCCAGAAGATCCCAGAGTTAAAGATGGGGTATGCTGCAAAGTTGTTGCGACCGACGCCATTGAGCAGGGAGAGATTCTTGGATTTTACGACGGGACAAGCTCTTTGTATTTCGAACATGTAAGCTCGTTGGTCGGGAGATCATTGTTGCTGACGCTTCTAACGTTCTGCTCCTTTTCCCAAGAAACGACAAATCCAACCATTCAACCGTCGGCTCCGTGAATCTCTTGCGGTCGAATTGACACTCCCTGAGGCATTTTGTGTGGACGACAGACTAAATTTTCGAGCACCATTCCTTCCAGAGGGTTTCTCCGAACAGTGCGGATTTCATCGCGGTGTGGCCACCACAGATCTCCCGCAGTACGTCGTCGACGGAAGTACGGCGGATACCAGGTCGCCGTTCTTTTGGACCACGCAAATTAATGACTGCAGGTGAGATTGTATCATCTATTTTACACTGTACCTGCCCCTAAGCCAACATCTTTGTTCATCAGAGTCGGCGATGTTTGGAATGAAATGAGGTTTGTCAAGGAAACCTTTCACTGTCTCAGACCTGTGCCCCATATCTTCTGGTTTACCAGGGATCCGTCGCGAGATCGTAGCGATAATGTCCTTTTGTGTGAGATTGTGGTATTTGGGTTTCCTCTTTCGTTTGTCGTTGCTTCAAAGAAGATTAACGATGGGGACGAAATCCTTTTGGATTATGGTAAATTTGAAGTGGTACACAATTCTCTGTCACCCCATGTTTCATATGCCCTTGATTTTTCAGGTGAAGGTTATTGGCGGGAGATGATCCCAATCTATCGTCACAATGCAGTCCTACAAAACATTGCCCAGAGCGAAAATCAACGCGACAGGGACGAAGCGGACCTTTTGCAAAAGGCGTTGAACCCAGTCAAGGATCTGTTCAAGACACAAGGCGGCGGTGGAACCTCGAGCGGTAGTGGCACAATACCGGCCGAGTTTGAAAGCGCCATCAGCAACCTTGTCATGCGGGTGGCGAAGCATCTGGATGGGGTGAAGGCGAGATCGGAGCGGGACGCGAGGGCGGACCGGTGGAGTAGGGATGCATCGGGAATCCTTGCAGAGATTCGCGCGGGGCGGGTGCCGGAAAGTGGGAACGGGCACGGCGTTCCCACGTCAAAAGGTGATTCAATTATGGCGGAGGTTCCAGCGAAGGATACCGCCCAGGGGGCTCCAGTCGTTGAAGTTCGTGAATCCATCGTGACGAATTCCTTGCGGAGCGTGCCGACACTCGCCGACCTTGTGTTCACCACTGATTCTGACGACTCGCTCAGCGTGTGTTCCACTGAGACCCCGGAGCCTCCTTTACGGGAACTCGTTGATGTGACCCCAGCCCAGGAAGAGGAGACTCTCGATTCTGAAGACGACCCTATCATCATCAGCGACGACGAAATCGATGAGCTGGAAGGGGAAGGATGTTTGGAGGCACTGGCTGCGGCTCTGGAAAGTAGCAGTCATATGGGCGGTCCTTCACATAGGCTTCCGACGGCGTTAGTTCCCTGCATTCCAAGTGCGCAACAGCCGTCGTTAGTTCCGAGTGTTGCAAGGGTGGAACAGTCTTCGCTAGTTCCCAGCGTTATAAGGGGGGAACAAAGGGCAAGTAGCAGTCACGTTGACGAAGAGGCAAGGCGACGCGACGGCCGCGAACTGCCTCCACCCTTGCAGCTAACTGAACGTATGATGAGTGAGTGTATGTGCTGTTTTTTTTAAGGATATAATGAAATTGATTCCGTCGGAATTGACTTCAGGTCCCTCTCTGAAGCGAAAACACTCTGGAGATTCCGACGGGGACATTCATCTACGAGACGAAGCCTCGAATCCAAGTCCTCCCTCGAAGCGATCGTCCCCCGTTATCCACTCGCCCGCCGAATCGCGCCCGTCTGCACCTTCCCCGCCATCATCGATTCCATCTTCGCCGGCAGTGGCAGTGGCAGTGACAGTGGCAGGCAGCGACCGCTCAGCAACGGACACCATTGCGCGGTCCGGGTCTGATTTTTCCGTTGCGTCTGCGTCGGCGCAGGGACGTGCTGGAGATGTAGATCTGACGGCGCTGGGGCTGAGTGCTCCCATGATTGATCTCTCCCGGCGGTCGGAGCGCGTGTCGGAGGAGGTGACCCTTGTTGGTGTTGTGTCGCCGGATGGAGAGTCGTCGGGAACGCACCAGGAGCGGGAGCGTTCCATGCGATCTCAGCGAGCGCCCATAGGACCCGGTCGCGCGTATCGATCGTTCCCGCCAAGGCTCGCGCTGAGTACGAAAGTGGAGATGGACTCATTTGGCTTAGAGGTGGAGAGCGACGACGAGGACGCCGACGACGTCGTGGTGGACAATCGCAAGCAGCTCCCGCACCCTCCTCCATCGGTCGTTCGGACAGGATCGTCACCAAGCCTTGGCGCACCGATCAGCAGGGCTACGTCGTCCCCCATTGTGGTGTCCGAAGATGTGGATGATCCCGAGCGCTTTTCCTGCGAATCAGCGCGGACCGGTGCTCTGCCTGTCAACCCTACTACTCCCCGTCCCCCACCCTTCGTGATACATTGGCCGGAGCCGTTCGCCTTTGTTGAAGAGGATGGTGTGATTATACTGGACTAGTAATACCGTCTTTGCTGGTCATTGCACTGAATTGATATTAATACTACATTGTAAATACAAGTGCTAAAGATGCATCTACCGTTCACGTTCTCATGTGCTGGCAGCATTCGATCACACCAAAGAGCAACTTCGATTTCGGTAGTCGCTGAGACGTGTGGTCGAACGCGGGAAATTTTGCGTGGAAGTGAGTTGGGGGGGGGGGGGGGGGGGGGGGGGGGGGGGGGGGGTTGGCGTGGGCCGTGCTGCCGTTCTTTCCAAATCCGGAAGTGCCATCACGCACCACATCAGCTTAGTTTGGATTCGAACCCGCAATCAAACAACGCCCGATTACTCCCTCCTGGCATCGACTTCACGAAAAAACTATTTCATCATACATGCCTTTTGTTGCAAAATAGAAAATCAAGAGACAAGCAGCCACCCGCCTTTTCAAACACAACCCCCCCGAGAAGATCGGCGGTGACGCAGGCGTGCGGGGGTCTGTTTTGAACGGGGCGGTTGTGGTCAACCCAAAAAAGTGCTCTCACCCTTTCAACACCACACCTTCCCGAATAAGAACAAAACAAAATCGGCCTTGCCAACGTGCGCTGTGCACCGACGGAGCTGCCCTGCAACAAATGGCAGACCTGGACGCCGGCTGCCTGTTCGACGAGGAGGTGAGAGCGCGAAGGGCTGCGTTGCGACCAGCGATGTGAGCTCAAATCCCTTATCACGCTGCCACCCCGAAATGCACCGATGCGCTCGGTCGAATCCTGCACGCTGCGTCGCTTGGAACGATGCCGCGTATCCAGCAGCAGTTTGGGCCGCTTCCTCACTACCTATCGCTGCAGCCAGAAATCAACGCAGAAAGTGAGCGATTTGTCGAGTCGCGAGTAGCCTGGGACGTTCGTACTAATTTATACTGCCGTGTACTCTCCAGTGCGGTACACGCTGGTGGAATGGCTTTCGGGTGAGTGGCGTTGGGTGTCGCGAGGTGTGCATCCTTGCCGTTTCTCAACCTGGATTCCACCACCCTCCGTATCGCAACGATTCAGATATTGCCAACGAGTATCGGCAATGCTCCACCACCCTGCATCGCTCGATAGACCTGTTGGACCGGTATCTTTCGCTGCGGCGGGTTCCGCGGCGCGAACTCCAAGTCGTGGGCATCGTCGCCCTCTGGATTGCCTCCAAGTTCGAAGAATCTCCCAAGCGTGTTCTCTCTATCGGAGTCGTGGAAGACCTGTGCTGTCGGTGGTACAGCAGGGGCGACCTTCGCCAGATGGAGATTACAATGCTGACAACCTTGGACTTTGTGGTGGACCGGCCTACCGCCGATAACTTTGTGCACACGTTTGCTGCAAAGCTCGGACTCTTGGACGCGGTCCTGCACTGCCAGCTGGATCCGGCCGAGTTCTCACGGGCACGGCAATCTCGGCGTCGCGATGACGCAAAGCTGTGGAACATTCTGGAGCTTGCGCTCAATCTGTCGCATCGTGCTCTTCACTACGAAGAGTTTATTGGCAGTCTACGGTCCATCATTGCGCTTGCTTCACTTCAACTTGCAGGAAGTGCATTCGGGTTGGGTTTGTCTGTGAGTGACTCGATCGGCGGTACTCCTCCGCGTCAAAGAAGGTTAAACCCGTCCATTCTTTTAAAGCAACCGTTTGCGGACCCGGTGCTTGTCTCTCAAGTGTCGACCAAGCTCTCAGCCATCCACCCCATCTTCCACCCAATTCCGTCGGCATCACTCCCCGAACCCTTGTCGCCCGCTACGACAAACCCAAGTGACCCGGCGTCTCCCTCTCGCGCCTCGTCTCGCTTTTCCGGAGACTTCTCCACAGTCTCAAGCATGTCAAGCATGATGTGAGTCCACCACCACTTAAGAGCGTCGCACCATTGCTTCATCTGACCCACGACCTGTAGGCTTGACGTAGCCCCTCCTGCCCCTCCTCGCCGCAAACGCAATTCGTGGTTCATGGGACCTCGTCCCACTGGACCCGGCACGCCCTCCGAAGAGCCTGTAGCAGGCTCGGGATTGCAGGGCGTCGAAGCGTCGACATACACCCCTCTCACACCTCCACTGACACCACAGGACTGGCAGATCGTGGGCACGTGGAGGCCAGGCTCGCTACGGCAGCAGTACCATTAGGACTTTGGATACTTTGTTTTACCCCCGAGTCCCGGACCCGGGACGGACGTTGGTTTGAGGCTTCGAGACTTTGACTTTAACGGACTTCTATCTTCTTCGGACGCGGTTCTTCTTTTCTTCTTTTCCGTCATTTTTTGTTTGTGTAGGTGCCCCTGCATGCACCCCGTATCGTGACGTTGGTCTGCACGATGCAAAGTGAACATTTTTGCTTACGAAATATCACACACACCTTTAATCTTACACGCGCTATATAGATATGTATATTGTGTCAGAACATGTTTCTTCAAAAACGAAATCAAGTCTGGGAGCGGTGCTGCGGTAACACTTGACAAGGCCACGGTGGCCGCAAACAGCTCAACCGGTCGATCTGCAGGCCATCGCCCGTAAAACAATGGATGGCGACCAGGAACTCGCGCGGTTGCTCATACCTCCCTCCAGTGCGAGTCTGTCCCAGTTCCAGGACTGGTTCACCACCACGGCCACCTCACTCACTCACTCATGGCTCCTCTGCGCGCAATCCCCGTCGACCTCGTCCGCGACGACAACCGCATTCAAAGTCTTCCGTCTCGCCGAGCTCGAATTCTACTTGCACCGGGAACCAGATCACCCGGACCCATTTTCGCACCGGCATCCCGATCAGAGGAGTCGAGGGCGCTGGTATTTTCATAAGCTTGGAGGAAGCTACCGAGGGGGGACGTGGAAGGGGTTGGATATCACGTTCGGAGGACGGCAGGGCTCCACCGAGAGCGGGAGCGATGGAAGTGATGGGGCGGGAGGAACAAAGGAAGAAGATGGAAATGACACGTTCGGTGGATTACTGATCAGAGCGCTTGAGCCCTACGGGACCCTTGTGGTTCCTAAAGAGTCGGGAGAATCGGACGCTGTAATTCCAGGGTCAACACCCACGTTCACGCCTTCGTCAGCGTTACAAAGCCTCATTGAGGGTCCTTCGCTTTGTGTTGACCATCTCTTGGGTGTTCTTGACTCTCCATCTATTAAGCATTTTGTGGATGAGCGCCTCGGTGGTGGAAGCCCTCCCACAATCGTGACGTCAACGGCGGCGCCACTGTGTCTTTTACCAGCGTCGTTATTTGAGTCATTTTCAGTTAGCATTCCCCCAGTTGCTACCCTCTACACCAGTCCGCGCGTTGGTTTGACTCTCCCTCCTTCAAAACTGAACACGGATGAACTCCTCCAGCTCCGAGCCAGATATTTGAAAGCGCCCTACCGATTTCTGCTTCGCCCAGCGCAAGCAAAAAAAGGACGGCAACATGTTGCCATTGGTGCACTTTGGAGTCATGCGGGGGAGTGCAGCACAATGGCGCAAGCAGCACAAAAGGTCGCCCCGTTGGTGGGCGTCCCTGTCAAAAGCGTTGCATCCTGGCTGGAAGCATATGAAAGTGCCCGCGTAAAAGCAAAAGGCGGGCGTGCAACTAACAAGGGTGGGGGGTCGGAGCAACCGTCCACAAAAAAAGTGAAGTTGAGCCATGGACTCGAGGCGGTGCGACAACATGTTGGTAAAACACCGAAAAATGCAGAAGCGGTGTGCGGAATGATTGGTGCTTGTGTTGGAGCGACCGAAGAAGGCGGAATTGTGGTGATTGAGGAAGGAACGGAGGTAATTTGACACTCGGCTTGTGATATTCCTTACGCACAGCGTACCTTGTCCTACAAAGGAACACTTCTCGGATAGAATAATCGGAAAGGAAAAGGATAAATTAAAGATCGGGTGACACGAATGTACCAAATCCAACGTGGATGTGAGTCACAACCGTCAGGCCGCCAAGACCCCTTGCTGTGGCGGGCCCTTCCCCGCCCTTTCCGCGTGTTGGTTCTGACATGGAATGAGGTAACAAAATGATTCATTTTCTCCTATATAAGGCCGCCTGCCATCCGGTACCCCATCATTATCAAATCAAACGTAATCCCCCAAAACTTGGCCCATTGTCCGCCTTTCGATCCTCGAAACACATCCACAATGAATCTCAGAGTTTGGTTCATCGCCTTGTGAGTCCCAGGCCTGCCGATGTGATATGGTTCTCCTCCTCATCCCTGCTCCTCTCTCCCCGTCAGCACGTCCGCCGTCGGCGGCTTCCTCTTCGGTTATGAAATCGGTATCATCAACCAGGTCCTTCAGATGGACTCCTTCCGTGTCTTCTTTGGGTGAGTTGCAGTCGGAACCAATCGTTTTCCGGTCTGAAGTCTAATTGTTCCGTCGTATCTTCCTTCCAGCCTTTCGAACACCACCCGTCTCGGAAACGGAACTCTCCAGAACCTTGACGGATCTGCCGATCTTGAAGGAAACATTGTATCGCTCTTCTTGGCTGGGTGAGTTCTTTCACATCTCGCTTCCATCGCTTCTGTCCTTGACATGATGTTCTTTTGGTTAGTTGCATTCCCGGTGCCGCTGCTGTCACTCTTCTTGCCGACTCCAAACTTATTGGTCGTAAACGCAGTATTATCATCGGTGCAGCACTCTTTGGTCTCGGTGGTATCCTCCAAGGTCTTGCCAACGGAATCGGATCACTCTACGCCGGCCGGTGAGCTTTGAGTGTCGTTTTGCCACGGTCTTCACGGTGGCTAATGTACTCCCTCTAGTTTCTTCTGCGGTTTCGGTGTCGGTATTCTCTCCGGAACCGTCCCTCTCTACATTGCTGAAGTTTCCCCAACTCCCTACCGTGGACGCATCACTGCCATCCAGCAGCTTATGGTGAGTCGCAAGAGTTGTTCTCCTT
>KQ965740.1:668847-681196 GCA_001574975.1 Gonapodya prolifera JEL478 | reverse complement strand
AAGGGTATCCTCAACAGGGTGAGTTGATCACGGAATACGTCGTTTTTTGTGCCTTACTCACGAATATTTTGGATCAGGTCATCATCGGCATTGTGCTCCAATTCTTCCAGCAATGGACCGGTATCAACGCCGCCATGTACTACTCGTCCGCCCTCTTCATCGGAATGGGTTTCTCTCGCGACACTGCCACCACCATCAACACCACTCTCCAGTCCATCATCAACGTTCTCGGCACTTTCCCCGGCATGTACCTCATCGAGCGCCCATGGGCCGGTCGCCGCAGGCTTATGATCGGTGGTGGTCTCTTGATGTCCTTCTTCATGTGGATGCTCGTCATGTGGGTCAAGCTCTACCAGAACACCGAGATCCCCGACCCGGCCAACCCGGGCTCCATGATGGCCGACCCCAACTCTGCTACCGGCAAGGCCTTCGGTATTATGGGAGCAATCTTCATGTACCTCTACGTCATCAGCTGTGAGTTTTATTTGAGTCCTCGCGTTACATTTCCCGATGCTCATGATTCTTTTTTATTAGTCTCCGGAACTTGGGGACCTGTCGTTTGGGTGTACCAGTCTGAGATCTTCCCTCTCCGTGTCCGCGGAAAGGGTGCCGGTCTTGCCACCATGTCCAACTGGATCAACAACCTCATCCTCGGAAAAGTGTGGCGTAAGTTGCAATACGTTCACCTGTCCACTTCGGTCTCTCATCGTTGCCGTCCGTCAATAGCATACGCCCAGAACCTCGGTGCCTACCAATACATCGTCTTCGGCTGCACTGGTATCGCCATGGCCGCGTACGTGTACCTCTTCGTTCCCGAGACCCGCGGCCACTCGCTCGAGCAGATGGACGAGATTTTCGGTGTTGAGAAGCCCATCTCCGCCGGAAAGAAGGCCGAGCCTGAGAGTGAGTTTTAAGTGGTGCGTCAATGATCGTGATACAATGTTCCCATCGATTCCCAATCTATAGCTATTGCGCTCAACGAGACCGCGTAGATTGACGACGGAAGTTTATTTTTTGCCTCTCCTCCTTCTTGAAAAAGTTTCGATCTAAAAGTGTCTAATATGTACAAATTAGAGTATCTACTTACAATGTAGAAATGGCTGAAAAGCAGCACGGTAACCATATTTGGCTATTTGTGGGCGTGCGATGAGACCACTTTTTGCAAGCGTGCGATGACCCCATCCCGAGTCGAAGCGTTCCGCATGAAGGGCACCAAGACTTTAAGACATTGCAAGCCAAATACATACCAAGTTCCACAAGGTGCAGCAAACAGACTTATCACTCTAATTGCTTTAATTCTCCCCGAATGGGTACCGGCATGTATTTTTTTACCCTCCCCGAATGAGCACCGTCATCCAATTCCTGTTACTCTCCCCCGATTGAGCACCGTTATTTATTATTTTTATTCTCCCCGAATGAGCACCGCCATCCAATTCCTTTTACTCTCCCCGATTGAGCACCGTTATTTATTATTCTTATGTTGTCCCCGACTAACACAACTAAAACAAAAAAAAATACATACCCTTTGCTACTTCTACGAATAAGTTGACTTGATCAATACATGAACACATCTCAGTTGACGAAATCCTCCCAATCCGCGCGCGGCCCCAATTTCTCCATCTCGTCTCTGACCAATTTCAGGTAACCGCCCCAGCCTTCCTCCTTCCAGTTGTCCCGCACCACCTTCAACGCGTCTAACTTGAGTGTGTCGTCGGCGCGCATGGGGAGGTCTGCCAATGCCGCCTCGCCCTTTGCACTGGCACTGGCATTGGCACTGGCACGTCCCTTTAGAGTGGAGGTCTCCACCTCCTGCACCTGCACCTGCCCCTCCATCCCAAGCCCAAGCACGGCCCTCGTCTTTATGACATCGAACCACACGCACTTATCAAAGAAGGGTTCGTACACCTTCCTTGCACTGCTTCCGGGCACGTACGGTTTTAAGATCTTAAACTCGGCGCTGTTGAGCTTGCGCAGCGTGATCATACACTGCGGGTTCCGCCCGTTCGCTACGTGGTAGCAGGGCACTTCGGCGAGATGCTTGTTTGTAGGGCATGTGGGGCTGAGCGGGTGCAAGTGGTGTGTGGCGGGGAGGCGGTGCATGGCGTATGCGGACGCCGTGAGCGCCAGGATCTGGTTCACGGCGATGTCGACGGGCACAACGTCCAAGGCGGCGTGGGGCATGAGCAGCTTTTGTTCGACCTGCTCGGCGGCAAGGGCGGCGCAGATCGGGCTCGCTGGGTGGCCCGAGCCCCACCCGGGGCGGGGGAATTCCGCGGCGGGGCCAAGAGTGGCGAGACGCACGATGCGGGCGGTCTTACCGTGCGGTTTGCGGCCCGCCTGGGCGGTGAAGAGCGTGTTGACGGTGGATTCGGCGTAGGTTTTGGATTCGAAGTAGCTATTGACGTGCTTTCCGAGCTGGGGTGACGACGTGGCGGCGGTGGGGCAGAGGGTTTCGGAGACGACGGAGCCGTCGGAGAGGTACCAGCCGATGAAGGTGGTAGAGATGTGGATGTGGGTTTTGACGTTGGGCGTTAGGAGGGAGAACTGGGCTCCGAAGAATGCGAGTGGGACCTGGAAATGAGTTTGAGTTGGTTACATATTCACACAAGCGTTATTTTTTGGGCAAAGAGATGAATGGAAAATCACCATCAACTCAAACGCCTGAGCAAGCGAAAGCGTAAATTGGGTGTTTCCAGCGGCATGGATCACGACGTCGGTTTTCCGCAGAAGGGCGAGATCTTGGCCCGCAAGCCCAAAGTTAGGAAGTGAGCTGTCGCCGCTCAGAACCACGAGTTTAGGAGCCGCTTTTGCATCGACACTGTCGGCAAAATGGTGGAGCGTTTTGGGGATTCTTTGAAGCGCGTCCACCTTGGACTTGGCCCGGACAAGCGCGACAACTGTTTTGACCTGGAACTTGGCATCGCGGAGCAAGCGGTGCAGGAGAGCCGTCCCGACGAATCCAGCCGCTCCCGTGACGAGGATCTGCGAGTCGGCGAGAGCTTCGTAGACCGTGATGTCTTGCAGCTCCACGTCCGTTGCCTCCACAAGGGGCTCGAGTGCCGGTTCGGCCGCTGGTGCAATTGTATTTGGCAAAGCATGGATCGCATCGGGGAATGAGGGGCCGCTGTCGGCTGCGTGTCTCGGTTCCATGTCGCGTCCAGCGTCCAGTGAGGAGTAAGCGGTTGAGAGTGTGGGGTGGGGTTGGGGAAACCTGGGATATGTTTTGCCTTGTGGCGTCGAGACTGCCGCACCAATATACTGGATTATATGGATCGACCGCTTCTCTTCGGTTCTTTCTCCAACACTCACAATCACGTTGAATCACTCTGAATCACTCGCGGCTGATCGCTTATCGCAGCGCTTTCTCTGTCCAAAACGGGTGTTGAAGTCCGTGTTGCCACACGGTCGGGGGTTGCGGCGCGGCAGGTCGGCAGCACACGTCTCGGCATCGCTGAAAACGTGCCATCACCACCGATCGCACACCCGCCCAGCCCCACAATGCTGCAAGCAGCTCTGCACCACGTGCCCGTGATTGTCATCGGCGCGGGCGTGTCCGGTCTTGCAGCCGCGCACGCTGTCAAGAAAGCCGGCGTTGGGGTGGCGGTCTTGGAAGCACGCGATAGGATTGGTGGCAGGTGACGTGGATGCGCGGGTGTGGTAGCTTGTTCGCGTCGTGCTGAAGGTCCACCACCACATTACATACATCGTGACACTGCTCTGTGACAATAAATAAATTGATCGAATCGCCAGAACGTTTACGTGGAATGGATTCGGCCTGCCGCTGGACCTTGGCGCAAGCTGGGTCCATGGAACCGAAGGAAATCCGCTGCTTGACTCCACAGAACCACCTCTTGTGAGCCTTCTGCTCACCTTTCCTACTGCTGGCTTTCTTTTAAATAATCCAGTCGAACACGTTTATAGTACACCGGCCGCCTATACACCGAAGACGACGAATCCCTGCACCACCCACGCACGCACAAACGCCTGGAACCCGAAGATTTGCTCAAGTACTACACGATATTCGAAACCTTTCTCGGGGAGCTCGCGGAGCGGCAAAAGAACCACGTGGACGCATCCAACGACCAAAGCGTGCAGACGTGGTTGGGCGGTAAATTGAAGGAGGTCGTGGACGAAATGAAGGAGAAAGGAGCGGCGGATGAGGAGGTCAAGGAGATGGTCGAAATTGTTACGGCGGAGTCGGAGGCATATGCTAGTATGACGGCGGCAGACACGTCGGGTGAGTTTGTGGTAAACCAAGCGACCTAATGAGTCTGTTTTGTTTGACAAATATGAAACCCCTTGCTTGCGCCTAGCCGCAACCGTGGGCGTCGACTGGAACTCTTACGGTGGCGAAGAAGGCGTCACCGACGTGTTCGCTCTGGATGGGTACAAAGTCCTCGTCGACAACATCATGCAGGACGTCAACCTTTCCATCGGGATAGACATCCTGCTGAGCAAGGAGGTTTCCACGATCGACTACACAAGTGCCGCAACAACCGCTGAGGCGGCGGCGGCTGAACGCGTCGTGATCACGTGCAAGGACGGCACCACATACTCCTGCGACCACGTCATCGTGACCCTGCCGATCGGGGTGCTCAAAGCACACCACGGGGCACTGTTCCAGCCGGCTCTTCCGGAAAGGCTTGCGAGCGCGATTAATGGGCTCGGGACGGGCCTGTTGAATAAGGTTGTGTTGAAGTTTGATAAGGCGTGGTGTGAGTCCGAGTGATTCGGCGAAAAACCTATCGCACTCGACCTCACCCAGCTCACCTTGCCCCCACAAACTGCACCCCGCCACCAGGGCCCGACGACACCGACTTCACCTCCCTCTTCCTCCCCAAACTTCCCCCCACGTTCCTCCCCTCCCACGGCCCTTTCACGCCATACCCAATCTACCCCCTGTACATCGTGAACCTCCAGCGCCTGCTCGACGTGCCCGTTTTGATGATCCTGTGCTACCGCGCGTGGGCCGAAGCGGCCGAAACGGCGGACCAGTGGGATGTGGTGGGGACGATCATGGAGACGTTTAGGGAGGCGTTTGGGGGGGAAGAGGGAGTCGAGGTGACGGAGCCGGTGGATGTTAAGGTGAGGCTTTGCCGGTTTTCCGTGTTCGCATTTCTTTCCATGACGTGACCACATGACCACCCCCCCACTCTTTCCAGATCACGAAATGGCTCTCCGACCCCTACTCCCTCTGCTCCTACTCCTACGTCCCCCAAGGCCATGGGTCGTTCCGGTCAATCCAGGACAGTCTCTTCTTGCCGTTCCACGAGCCTGTCGCGGGCGTGGTTGGGTTCGCGGGGGAGCATACTTCCGAGACGGACTGGAGTACGGTACATGGCGCGTGGATGAGTGGGCGGAGGGAGGGCGAGAGGGTTGTGAGGAGTGTGGTGGGAAAGGGGGACGCTGAAGGGAAGATCTAAGTGATACGTAATTAAGGATAAAAGCCATTCTGTACACAGAAACGAGGAGCGTCGCATATGTAGAATGGCGAATCGGAGAAAGAAAGATGGGAATCATAAGTTTACGTGTCGTCAATGATGCTATCCGGCTAAACGGTTGTTCAAGGGATAAGGCCACGGCAAGTCTCGTGACCACATACCCTTCCACGTTATTTTGGGGGTGAGCGTTCGACACCCCGTTGCGCGCGTCTCATGGCCTCGGCAGCGACAGTGCCGCCCTCGCAGACCCCCACGAAGCTCTCGCGTCCCCCGTCGTCTCCAATCCGAATCCCACGGGCGAGTGCTGCGGAAGTCGAAGAGGGGGAACCGCTCGAGCAGCTTGCAGCGGAAGAATCGTCGGACGAGGACTCGGCGAGTAACTCGAGCAGGAGCTCTCCCTCCCCCGAGAGATTGTCACCGGAAGCAGAAACAGCTCAAGCTGTGCCCCAGGAGCTTCCTGCAGCAGTCGTTCCCGAACAGTCTGCACAGGATCAGGTTCCTGCTACAAGCCCGCCTCGTACCCCACAGCGCCCTCTTCATCCCGTTTCCCAGTCGATGCCGACCCAATCTCACTCGGCTTTTGGGCGCGCTGCAGCCGCTCAAGCTTCCTCCTCTTCCTCCTCCTCCTCCGCCGCTGCAGCACCTCCCCAGACATCCTCCACATCTTCTTCGTCCGGTGCAGCGTTTGGGAACGGTCTGGGGTACGGGTACAGGCGTATGCACGACCATCACTCGGACGAGCTGATCGATTTAACCGAGTCGGAAGACTACGTCAAAAGCTGCGTTGAAACACACGGTGAGTTTTGTTTGGGGAGAATTATGGACCGAGAATGGGGCGGACTTACCGCTCTGCTCTGGGCCGTCACCAGCCTTCCTTTGGCACGAAGACCTTTTTTTCCGCGAAAGCCCTCGCGCCCGCCGCTCCTACCTGTCGTCCAGCCCCGCCGGCGATCGACTGGGCCGTTTCCTCGTTTCTTCACGGACGCCGCCCGGTGGGAACCACTTTGGTCCTCCGCCGGGGAGATCTCGAGCCGGAACCCCCGAACAGGGGAGCCCGTTGAGCGCGTCGAGCTTGTTGTCGAGGAAGGAGTCCGGGCGAAAGAAAGAAGCCGAGGTCCGGGAGCTGGAACATGGAGTGTGGGAGATTCGGTTCGAGGACGATTTGGACGACGAGATTGGGGGGTTGGAGTAGCGTCATGCTTCGTGTTGTCGTGGCGTCTCTTCCTTCATCCTCGACCTTGAGCAATTTCGCGAGCTATGTCTGAAGAAACGATGGGGAAGGGGGAAGGGGGCAAAAGCATTACCCGTGTCTTGACACCGTCTCACCAATTTGATGTTGGTATATTTGCGATTACTGAAGTTACAAAGTTTTGTTTGAAATGTGCAATCACAAAGTGTTGTGTAACATGGTCTCTGGTGTTTGTTGTTGGGTGGGGGAAGAGTGACCTGCCGCTCAACGGTGTCCTCAGTCAGTTCATTCCCAGCCACTCTCAACCTCGTCCATCCCGCCAATCTCCCCGCCTCCCACCCTTGCGGCAACGTGGGTCTCTGCTGCACGAGGTATATTTTTCGTCTGCAAGCGGCGATCCGGTTTTGGAACCTGTTGTGACAGGCCTTGCAAAAATCCCTGGCCATACCATCGCCCAAAACGCAGCTTTGCAGCACCCTCCCCCGGCGACACGTTACTCAATCCGCACGCGAGACGGTGCTCGTGATCGCTGAAGACCACGGACCTGGACCGGAACCAAACGTTGCAGATCACAACTCCTCACCTGCAACCACACTCGGTGGGTTCTCCTCGAGCGTACATCCGACTTTGACGTGCTGTTTCTAAATCTTATTGTGCTATTTTCACCATCGGCAACGCTGACCCCCGCAATTCGCCGTGCAAGACTCTTGACAGGGCCCAAACGCCACTCATCTCATGGCAACCACCACATCCGCCCCCACATCCACCCACGGCCCTTCCGAGGGCGCAAACGCGCGCCTGCTCGAGGCGATTGAAGCGAATAATTTGGATGCGGTCAGAGAGGCCATTAGCGACGGCGCGGACGTGCGGCTGGCCCGGAAACGCATCACCCTGGTCGTCCATATTGACGGCAAGGTCAACGCAGAGTCGGCATTTGGAGAGGGCGCCATGACTTTGGCGATACGGTCAGCGAATTTTGGAATCGTGGAGGCGGTGTTGGAAGCAGGTGAGGACGATTATGATTATGGTTTGAGGGGTCCCAAGTTCTTGGGAGAGTGCTTCGTCACGCGAGAGGAGATTCATTAAATGCGGTCGGATATGCCTTAGCACAGATTATATTGTCCGCCAACCCGTGATGGACTTTTGGAACTGCAACGAGAAGGCGCAGGGTGTTTGAATCCTACCTGCCAATTCGAGAATTATTTCAGACTTTTCTCAAACGCTTCCACAGGCTACGACCCCAACACACACATCGAGTGGAAGTTCCCTGCGTATCCCCTTTTGCCGCCGTGGACGCAGCTTCGATGGGACCATCAAACGCGTTGGAACACGACCGCGCCCTTTTCTTCCCTTTTGGACTTTGCTTTCGCAAGCGGTGACGGCTGGGCCTTCAACAAGCGCGGAGCGAACGTCACCATCACCGACCCTCTTAAACTCTCCGACGTGTGCGACACCGTGACACTCCAACCCAACCTCGACGTCATCCGCCTCCTCATTCTCCACAACGCACGGATCGACAAGACGGAGTACAAAACGCGCGCTAAGTCGCCTCTGGACCGCAAAGGACAGAGCTACGACGAGTACTTCACGCAGCAGCAGATGGAGGCCATCGCCCGGGCGGCGACGGTGGACCCTGACGCGATCTCCCTGGCGCAGTCGCTGGCCGACCAAACCAGAGTGGTGGACGAAATCCGGCGGCAGCTGACGGACCACAAGGAGCGGGTGTGGGAAATGACCAAGGAACGCAACGGGTGGCTTAAGTACAAGCAAGCTCTTGAGCGGGACGTGATCGAGGCGAAGACCCTGCTGAGTTCCACGACCAGGGCGAAGGCGGAGAGCGAGACGATCCTGAAGCACCAGATCGAGGTGCTCGTGAAGACTCAGTCGGAACTGCAAACGGTCATTGCGAACCAGCGGGATCAGATCGCCATGCTGACCCAACAAGCCAATCAGCAAGGCGCCGAGGCGGACTCGCTCAGGAGGCAGCTCGCCGAAGTGCGGCGGCCGTTCAGTAGGGCGTCGACCACGATGTGGGGCAAACGACAAGTTGAATTGGGAGGGGTCGGAATCGCGCCGGCTCTTCCGCCACTTCCAATCACCAAGGATATCGAGGTCGTGCCCGTTCAGCCAGTGGGGTTGAACCAAGTGGCGATGCAGATTGTCCCGCCTGTTGCAAAATCTACAGATCTCCCTCCTCCTGCAGCTGCTGTAAGGTGAGCGTCTTTGGTTATTGTTTTCCGCTATCCCAAAGCGGTGAACCGACGATTGCATTCTCCCTCGCCCTTCACTCGTTCCCTGCAGCGTTGGACCTCCCAAGACCGACGACACCGACCCTTCATGGTGTTTCCCCTTCAGACGACGCCGCGGGCCCAAATACACACCCACGGCCTGAACAACCATAACGTCTGAGCAGAGCGTACACTTACATGCTGGGGGGAAGTTCTTGAGGGACGCACGACCGCCACGACTTACACACGCATGGCTGCAAATTTTCATTTTCACAACTGCCCCCTTTTCTTTCCCTTCTTTTTTTGATTCGTTGGATGTGCTCATGGGAGAGGTGGCAAGGACGCCGCGGGTCGGTGGCAGTATGTATCGATACCCGGATTTTATTTATTGATACTCCGGCGGAAGAGGAACGGGAAGCAACGCATCGGCCTCCCCCCAAACAATACTGTACCGTTGCTACCTCGCAGTTTGGCGTACATACTTGCATCATGATACAATACATGTGGGCGGTCTGGGTATCGCGCGAACGCTGGCTTTAAAGAGTCCTGAATGCAATGGGGTGAAGAGGAATGCGGTCGAGGGGGACAGGTGAGTTGAAGTCAAGGAGAGGTGGAAGTGTCGGGGGTCGGGGACGATAGACCTGTCGGGAGTAGAGGTATGAATTGGGGGTTCAGCACCTCCGGGAACACATTTTCACCCTAGTTACATGCATCTGTGCGCCGGTGTCGCGGGATTGAACCTTGTGTTTCCATGCATATGCTATACTTGCCAAGCAAAGAGCAAGACGCTTGGATCTGAAGCTGCACAGTCCCTCGACAACTTGGAAAACGAGGACAGAAGCAACGTTGAAGGTGGGTCGGCCGTCACGCTTTTCGAATTTGGAGGATGACTTGCTGACGAACTTTCGAAACCTTTGAACGTTCGACTACGGAATCAATAAATTACATGGTTTATTATTGATCTGGTGGTGTCGCAGACAATTTCCGAGTTTCGATCACTTTTGATCCATCACTTGATGGAAGCGACGATCTGGTGTGTTGCGCGACGACACAACTCATCCCAGCGTTTACTACGTTCTTGATGTTCGTAAGGGCCTTGCTTTATTCACTGTTATTGAGACTACCCCCTAGACCAGGCTGCAGCGTTTCCCACTTCATACCAATTCGAATAACATTACATCCTAAAACACTTTTAATGTCATTTGTAAGACTCACACTGGGATCAACAGGAGTTGCACCCCAATATCCCATTCTCGGCCGGTGCAATGCATAACGTGGTAAAAATTTGACAAAATCGTGACTTCTCCACTGTTGGATGACGATGCAAATCTGTAGCGGAGCACATGCGGGATCTCTTGTGGTTGAGTCGATCACGTGACACGGATACATGAATGTGGTCATTGGAATTTCGGTTGGAATGTTCATGGGAAGTATGGAATAGCTTTGCGGATTGGTCTCAGATTTATCTGGGACGCATCCGCAAATTACACGATACAGTCAGATATTGAAAAGTTGTTTCATTACATGGGGGACAGTAGAACATATTATTGTCTACCCGTGGGCACCAGCAATCCCACTTCGCACATGTAAGTCATGTAGTAACATCTTCGGGAGAAGACGGTGGAGTTTCTCTTCAGTGTCCGCGGGGGGATTCTTCACTGGTTTCCACATCAATCGGTTCCCTACTGATTACAAGGAAACCTGGTATCCCACCCAACGCCTCGGACCACCTGGGGTTGAGAGCCTCGACAGTTTTGTTGAAAGTAAGGCCCATAAAACGCCCCTCGTCGCGAAGGTAGGCCATGTGTTCGGGGAAAATTTCAGGGAATCGAACCGACACAGAGTTACATTCTCTGCACGCATCCGAGCCTCTTTTTTTACTCTACCTATTTGAAAATCAATAATTTTACCAATCGAAAAAGTCAATAATTTCACCATCCGATCCATCATCTACTTGTTATCACTCAAGCATCATACTCCTCCAAATCATCTGACTCTCCTCGCATCCGTACAACTACAAATATCTTGCCCGGCCCAGCGGCCCGCGCTCTCTCACGTGGTTTAACTTTTTTTGCCCCCGAAAGAGTACTCCAGTGTCAAACCAACGTGCATTCAAACAAGTGTGAAGTCATTTAATCTTCCCCCATCTACCGCCATCCGCCACCCGCCACCCCCCTCGTCCACTCTTGGGCTGTGCGACACGTCACAACCTCGCTCCCACATCCACACCCCTCTTCTCCCTCCCCAACGCCGCCCCATCCAACGCGTCCGCCACACTTCCCCAATACTGAGCCGGGAACGTGAGCGCGTGCTGCACGTGGGCCGATTCGGGTCCAAACCTGGTGTGCAGTATCGTGGGGCCGGGGAGGGGGTTGATGCACCCAGTAGGTGTAGCGTAGGCGGGGTGGGAGAGGATGGTGGGGAGGATGGTGGTGTGGAAGTGGGAAACGAAAGTGGCGTCGCTGGTGGTCGGTGGGGAGGGGGAGTGGGTGAGAAATCGTTGGCGCGGGGCGGGTCAGTGACGTGATCTGGGAAGCGATGAGAGAAGCAACTCACATGAGCACATCCCCGGGCCCATACAAGAAAAGCCTCGGAACATGCCGTCCCAGCACCACATGCGTCTCGTACTCTCCCTTTCCATCTCCCTTTGGTACTTCAACGCTCCCACACAACGCGCGTACACCCTCCTTTGAGAAATCCGCCCGCGCCACAGCCCGCGGAACTCCGAGCGTGGTGATCCCGAGCCGAGCGTACCCGAGCACGGGGCGCGCGATCAGGGCGGCGCCGAGGGAGACGTAGGGCGTCAAGGGGTGTTTGGGGAGGCCGAGGACGGGTGTGAGGAAGTTTGTGAATGATCTGTGGGCGGTGGAGTGTGTGGTGAGTAAGGATGAACCCCTTGTCGGCCTCGAGTGCACGTCACCGTCCCTTGATACACTCTGCGTTGTAAAGACACACTCTCCGTGTACGAACTCGACACACGTTGTGCATGGCAATTACGCATCCGGCAGGATATTGCTCTGGCGAGAACTCTTCCACTGCGCTTGGGATTCGCTTCCGACGTACGTCTCGCTTTACTCTACACCCACGGTCAGCGCGTCCGGCACATCGGCTTCGCTCATCCGTCGTCCTTCCTTCGCACTCCATTCCATCTCACTTTGCGTCTCACACTCACTTTGCAGCCTCCACACTAAACGGCGTCGTCAACTCCTCGACCCACTTGCCCACGCTCCACCTCTCTTCCCCTTCCCCTTGTCCCCCTTGTCCCCCTCCCACCGCCTCGACCCAATCCCGCCCATCCCGCCCCGAGGGCGCCGAATCGCACGCCCATAACCTTACGTCGGCGAGGCGGTACCCGCGCACGGCGATTGCGCGCAGGAGACCCGAGACGGAGTGCAGGCCGCCCATGGAGAAGGAGTGGATGACGACGGGGTCGGTGGAGGAAGAGGGGGGAGGTGAGGTGAGGGGTGTTGAGAGGGGTGTTGAGAGGGGGG
>KQ965740.1:607590-668604 GCA_001574975.1 Gonapodya prolifera JEL478 | reverse complement strand
ACGCACCTCTGCGACAAAGTTGTCGGTGTTGTAGAGCGAGTATGAGAGCGCCACTGACGGCTTTCCGATGACGCTGCAAGTATTGTTTTCCGAAAAACGTGTGTGTGTTAACAAGTCATCTCGGGAAGTGTACGTCCGCGGGGAGCAACATACATGACGATATTGAACCCCCTCTTCCTGTAAAAGTCCGCCTAATACACCCACACAACGGGGTGTCAGACACGCCGTCGCCACCAACCCCAACGAAAGAGCGCGTGAGATACTCGCGTACTTGTTCAACAACCTTAGCGAGCTTCCGGTCCACCCGCACAGCAGCAGCGTCGGCCATCCCTGTCCGCGGATGGCCGTGAACAGCGTGTCCTCAGCCCCTGCGCCGGCCACGGGCGTGATCGCGGGAGATGCCATCGTCGGATGCGCGATGAGAACCGGATGCTGTGGTTCCGAGTGTGTGCTGCGGTCCGGATGAACCTGGAAGCCGTTTTCGCGGCATACGAATGCACGAAATGGAATGCGGAAATCGCGGAGTCTGACGAGTTAAAAGGGGCCTTGCTGGCTTCCGCCGCTCAGCGGACTGCGTGCGCTCACGTTGGTGCGGGGAAGAAAGGCAGCTAGCCTGCATTTTGCACGACTTCAGTGAGACGTGCTTGAGTGTACAAGTTGACATACCAGCAATGGACGTACGAGAAATAAAGTGGAATAAGGATGTTTGAATGAATTCTGTAACAATTCGCTGAACGGCATGTGAGAATATCCCAATGAGAATATCCCAAACATCAAAGGGGAGTTGAACCCAATCAGTTCTAGTTCTCCTTCTTATGGGCTCCCAAAGCATCAACAATGCCTTGATCCCCATTTCTCTCCGCAACCTGCATCAGCGCCCTCCCCCGTTGAGCTCCAACACGCGCTCCGTGCGCGAGCAGAAATGTCACCGAGGTCAGCATCGAGCCGTCCACTGCAGCAGTGAGGGCCGAATGATGGCCCTCGTGTATGTCTATCAGTGGCTCTCTCTTGCGCTTTCGGCCGCTACGGAGGAGGTTCCTCATTGTTCGCACGCCGCCTTCACTTGCGGAAATAGGGTGGAGGCGCGATGCCGCCAACCGCACCGTGTCCGCGTCGCCAAATCCCAAAATAGCGCCCACGAGATGTCCTGTAAACCCAATACGGACGGCATCCCACCATCTGTCCCCACTGTAGATGGCTCGGATGTCTGCTGAGAGATGGCGCAAAATATGCTTCACCCNCCCCGTGTGCCCTGCTCGCGTGGCATCCAGAGGCATCTTCTTTGCATCCGCCTAAATCGTCCAGCATTGTGCAGGTCAAGGAGGACTTTCATCACGGTGTGCAGGCGTCTCGTATGGCGGCGCGCTCAATCCACCCATCTGACGCCACAAACGCATCTGGAACGAGTGAGACGATAGTCCGCACGAGTTCCGCCCGCCCATGCCGCTCTGCAACTGCGAGCGCCTCCCGTGCCTGGGCTCGGCTTGGAGGGTGGCGCTCCAGGAGGAGTCTGACGGTTGCGATGTGGTTGAACCGAGAGGCCGGGAGCAAGAGCCCCCTTTCGGGCATTGGGTCTCCTTGTTTGTGCTGGATGTCGAACCTGACCTCCAACATCTCCGTCTGTCCGTTTCTTGCCGTGATGCTGAAATGGTCCGAATCGAGGCGCGCACCGTGACAAACCAAGAGTTTTGCGGCGTCGATTTTACCTTGATAGCACACTGAACCAAGCGCTAATGAGATGGAAGAGTCTGGCCGGGAAACTTCCACATCAATGTTGCACATGGCGTAATGGCTGAGGAGCGCGCCAAGTGCCTCGACTTCGTCGGTGACCCTCAGCGCTGCGTCGCCGAGGAATGTTGTGCTAAGGTCTCTGTAAGACTCAAAGCGGGTCGACAAGAGAGTCAGCATCTGCGCGAGCGGGCCGTAATGGGTCATGACTTCCAGAGACAACAAGTCAGGGAGTTCCGATCAACCCGTCATCTCCGCGATAATGTCAGCAATTTGAATGTGGCCGATTTTGGCTGCATCTGCGGCAGCGTTCCTCCAAACGGCCTGAAATTCCGCGGATCGCTCAAACCCCAGCTGCCGGATCATCTTCACCACATCTACGTTTCCATTCTCGGCGGCTGACACAATAGAAAGTTCAAGAGCGGTATTGTCCTGGGGATGAAGAGCATTTACGGCCTTGACGATCGCTCCACCAACCGCATTGTTTGCAGCCGCGACCATGGCAACCATCTTCCACCCAATCTCATCCAGAACCGCGGCACTATCCAAAGTCGCAAGACGAAAATATTCCGAGTCGGGAGCTTCGGCGGCCACCATGAGCAACGCAAAGTCCAAGTTGTCCGGCTCTTCAAAGTACCTATTCGTCGGCCCCACGCGCAAAGAGCAGCTTCACGACGTCAAGGTGACGGGCACGAACCGCACGCACGAGTGCCGAAACACCATCGGTGTCGTCATCCTCTCTCGGCGGGAGGATCACCAGTTTGTCGATCACTGTCAAGTGGGGCAGATGGTGTCGATGAGGGCGAGGTTCCCCTGAACGGCCTCTGCCCCTAGCGCGTGTTCTGGGGAGGGGAAGTGGCGCAGAGCTCTAGCGCTTATAGACTGGGGGGTCCGGAAGATGGCAACCAGTCTTTTGTTGAGGGCTTGGACCGGGAAAGCGAGCCTGTAATCGCTGGCGAAGAGGCCCACTCGCGCGATGATTTCGGGAGGCAGGGAGAGAAGAGGAAATCGATGGGATTGGGAATCCATCGACGCAGAAGGGGAATTTTGGTGGCCTTCGTGAGTTTGAACGGAACACCCTGCAAATTTACACCATTTCCTGCTGTGATTGCCGAATCGCTACATACCACTCAAATCTGGTTTTCAAGGACAGCGCGAAATAAAGCAAACTAAAGATACGTGGGCGTTGCAAAGGGGCAGGGAAGATCAATCCGGCCAAACCGGATGAATGGTAGTGCCAAGAGGGACATTCACCCGGACCCCTTGCCACCATAAGAACAATGCAACTCCCTCTCCTTCTCTCCCCCTTCCATTAACCATGGCCGCCGAAACAGATGCCACCACTGCCGCCTCGCCACCCGCCGCCGCATCGCCATCGCCACTCGTCCTCGTGACTGGTGGCAGTGGTTTCGTCGCCAGCCAACTTGTCCAGCTTCTTCTCGACTCGGGCTACACCGTGCGCGCCACCGTCCGCTCCCTCGCCAACACTACAAAGACCTCGCACCTCCTCGGCCTCGCCGCTGCGCACCCGGGAAAGCTTGACCTCGTCGAGGCAGACCTGCAAACCACGGGAGACTTCGACGAGTGCGTGAAGGGCTGTTCCGTAGTCTTCCACGTCGCTTCCCCCTTCCTGATGCCCGAGCAGATCAAGGACGCCCAGTCCGAGGTGTACGCACCCGCCGTACGGGGAACCCGAAACGTGCTCCTGGCCGTGGACAAGGCAATGAGCGTGACACGGGTGGTCATGACCTCGACCGTGGGCGCAATTTTCGGGGACTACGCCGACGTCAAGGCCATGAAGGACAACACGCTCTCCGAGTCCTACTGGAACACATCGTCCACCCTCGCCACCAACCCTTACCACTACGCCAAAACCGAGGCCGAGAAACTCGCATGGCAGATGTGCGAGGAGCAGGCGGAGAAGCGGTGGACACTCGTGTGCATCAACCCGGGTCTAGTCCTCGGCCCCCCCCTCCGTCCGCGTCCGTGTCCGGGTCACTCCTGCTCGCGGACGAGCTCATGAGCGGGCAGTTCTTCTACGGCGCGCCTGATTTCGCGTTTGCCTTTGTCGACGTGCGCGATGTGGCATTGGCCCATTTGAGAGCGGCCGAGAGGGAGGACGCCAAGGGGAGGTACATTGTCGCGAGGGACCAGATGGTGTCGTTTCTGGACATGTCGCGGATTCTGAGGGAGAAGTATCCGTCGAAATGGTGGCTTCCTAAACACCAGGTACGTGAGAGAAGGGGGGGGGGAGTTGTCGAGCAACGGAGGCCAGAGGCCTGAGTGGAGAGACGCGAAACAGGTCTGGAGTACGATGTACGGAAGACCGAGCACCGAGTTCAAAGCGCCACTGCGCGCTGACCGAGGCTGTCGAGTGACTCGAGACGTCCGCAGGAGGCGAATACCCCGCGGAAGCGGAACATACTCTCGCGGAGCGTACATACAGAGTCATTTGTGTTCTGATGGGACTGTCCCTCCCCTCCCCTCCCTTTCCCCGACTCACTCTCCCTCCCCACGCCCCACGTAGGTCCCCCACGCCGGCGTGCGCCTCCTGGGCCCCCTGTTCGGTCTCACGCAGGACTACATCTCGAAGCACATGGGGATCCGGTTCGCGGTGGACAACAAACGCAGTATCAACGAGCTTGGGATTGAGTACAGGAGTGTGGAGGATACGGTCGTGGCGCATTATGAGGGGCGGAAGGGGGTGTCGCAGAAGCGGTAGATGCGGTGGAAGTGGTGGAAGAAGTGGTAGATGTGGTTGGTGTACTTTATGGTATTGCTTTTTTGTGGGTCGGGTGGGTTGGGTCGAATACTACTTTTTATTTGCCGCACCAACGGAGACGTGCACGTTGGAGACGACGTCGGAGAGAACCAAACTTATGAACCGCGCGAGAAAACATCAAGGTACATACAAAAATACACAAAAGAATCAAAACTCCCACGACCGCCATCCCTCTCCCCGCCCTCTCCCCTCGTACCACCATCCCCTTCCTAGAACCTATTCCTCGCAATCGCCCTCAACAGCCCCCTCATCCTCCCCGCGACATGCACGCCCCACGGCACTTGCACGTCCCACATCTCCTTGGCGTAAGGGCTCCCCGCCGTCCGCCCGACGCCCCAGGAGGCTTCCACGGCCTCGAGAAGCGCCGTGGAGATGGTCCGCGGTGTTGGGTCGAGGAGGAAGAAGACGGAGGAGTTGACGAGACCTGTGGCCATGAGCATTTGTTCTGGGGGGGTGGAGGAGGAGGGGGGGTGAGTGGGAATGGGAATGGGAATGGGTGGGAAATGTGCGAAACGCAACGTACCTCCAATGACCATGCCCCATCTGCCTCCAACGACTCCGACGAGGGCACCGCCGCCGCCGAAAAGGACGATCGCGACGGGGTACTGTCGAGTGTGCAATTTTCGAATAGCATTGCATGTGCAGACAGATGAACCAGCTATCAACCACAAGCGGCCGCAATATCCCACCCCGGGTCAACTCACCCAAATCAACCGCTTCGTCAGCACCTGCGCGTCCTCTCTCAAACTCGACCCCACGCTTAGCATCCCGCCCGCGGGGACTCTGAGGGAGCTATTGACCTGGGCGTGGCGGTTGAGGTTGCGCCCGATGGCGATGCCCATGACCGCCGTGGACACGCCCAATGTGAACGAGCCAGCGTAGAGGAGAAGGGAGCGCCATGAGGTCATGCTGTCTAGCCAGCATGCGCCGTCGCGGTCCATGGGGCCTGATCTGGTAGGAGGGGGGATGGTGGGAATAAGAAGGGAATGGGAGAGGGTGGGAAGGGAGGATGTGGACGTACCCGCCGATGGTCAAGAGGCCGTACAGGAGGGCGGTCAGGGGAGGGAAGAAGAGCGTGAGTGTTTCCATGAGGTTTGTTCTTCGCCATTGAAGGACGAGCGACTGGAATAACATCCAGCAGATGGAAAAGGCAGCGCAGTAGTCGCCCGTCACACTGCCGACGATGATGAATATTCCCGCTCTGGAAAACGAGACAGAAAACATAGAAATAAATTGATGTGAATCCACCTTGTAAATCTCAAGACACGGTGAACCCACTTGCACCCGACCGACTCAGGATTGACGAATCCAACAAAGTACAGCAGAAACGCTCCAATAAAATTGAACACGAACATCATGATAATCATCTTGTGCAGTGGGTGTCGGAGAATGGACAGCCTCGCACTGTTGACCACGTCCTTGTGAGTCAAGGGGCAGGGGAACGCCGCGGCGTAGGGTCTGGCGAGACACTCACCCATAGGCGACGAGATAGAACAGCAGTACGCTGTAGTCTCCTACGATCGTCAGGATTGTGATTGGGATGATCCAGACGGCACGCGTTCCTCTCGGGAAAAATCCGTTGGCGATGGCAATATCATCCCCGATTCCGCCGGCCATTGCGCAGATGCCTGGCGTACGGAGATGCGATCGATGTCACGGGGTATTTCGGAGGCCGGGACTACTGTTCGCCACTTGCGAGAGACGCTTTTATAGATTCCGCGGGAGGATACGCCGGTGCTGAAAACCCTTGTCACGCCTCCCACACACGTCCGCTTTTACCGTTGAATTCCCGCCACCATTGAACCCTCAAATCTGCACCCCTTTTTATTCGAGTTTTAATTCAAAATTTATTCATCAGCATAAATCTGACGGTGAAATAGGGGTTTAATCTGTGCGCAGCCTCCGTGTTGAGTATGGGGTTCAATTTCAAGGAGCGCATCGAGTTTTAGAATTGTCGAGTGCCTCTGCCTGGACGCCCTTCTTCACCAATGCACCAATGACCAACAAACGCTGTCTCTGTGCACTCGTGCTGCTTGCTGGCTATACCAGTTGACAGTGCTTATCCTACAGGCTGCATGCCAGGATTCCCGTGTTGTTTGCACTTCACATTGCCACGAGAATGATGTACATGATTAGAGACTGCAAGTCAGGTCACACGCAAGTGAAGAGAGGCGGGGGTCAAGGCGTCAACTGAATTTGTATTTGGGACCTCATTGGGTTTGCTACACCGACGGCCCAAACTGGAAGGTGATGGGG
Organism: Gonapodya prolifera JEL478; assembly: GCA_001574975.1. Lineage (NCBI taxonomy): Eukaryota > Fungi > Monoblepharomycota > Monoblepharidomycetes > Monoblepharidales > Gonapodyaceae > Gonapodya > Gonapodya prolifera. The sequence continues at coordinate 661,838 of KQ965740.1, read as the reverse complement.
ACGGAAGACGTCGTGAGAGCTACAGCATTTATTAAGCAGCTGCATCGCCGTGTAGCGGTCTTCGATTCTGCTCGAACCTTGGGCGTTTCTCGAAGTTTCAGATCAGATTGGCAGCCGGTCAGGGAGACAAGCAGGGGTGATATGGTGACATTCGGGAAGGACCAGTTTGGCAACAAGCTGAAGGATTGTCGCTGTATGTTTGTGCTGGATCACATGCGTCTAATACGACTGCTGCTGAGTGTTCATCTGACAGCATAAGTCTGCCGTCTACTGTCTCCAGACTTGATCACCGTACCATCTGCCGCGGCCGCAACCCAGTTTCAAGCTCACCTATTTATTGTGCTATCGCTGCGTCATACGGGCGTACAAGAGGGGGCGGGGATGATTATGCATGACATGTGAACGAGAGGTACACAAACTATTCAACGCTCTGAAATGTCCTCACTAATTTAAACCCCTATTCACTGCCAGATTTATGCAGATGAATAAATTTTGAATAAAAACTCGGATAAAAGGGGGTGCAGATTTGAGGGTTTAGTGGTGGCGGGAAATCAACGGAAAATCCGCTTCGGACTTCGTACTAAAAAACCTGGTTTTTCAGACCCTTTTCCACCGCCTGACGATGGGGGATGAGTGTTCAATCACTCAGAGGAGATTTTCGTCCCTGAAAACACCCACGACCGCAACCCGACCAAGGCCCAGGGTAGTGCGAACTTTCATCCACAAAAACATTCATATTGGTTTCTCGCCAATTAATTACAGTATAGATCGAGCTTCTCGCCACATTCCCACCCATCACATCGTAAAGGTAGCGGTAGACCGAATATCGGAGGACGACGCTCCGATCGACACACAAAAATCACCAAACGGAAGCGCCCAGCTTCCCTTCGACTCGTCGTAGTACGAGAGATCATCTTTGTAGAGCCTAAACCTCACAATGCGGCTTTCGTGGGGCACCAAGGAGATCCGCTCAAAGTCTCGCAATTCCTTTGCGCACCCTTGCTTGGGGCACGTGTGTTCGGGCAATTGCACGTACAGCTGAACGACTTCGTGCCCAGCTACATTGCCGGTGTTGGTGATGGTAACGAGTAGCGTGAACGCAGCGCTGTCCGACGAGGGTGCTGTGACGGTGATCTGGGAGTACTGGAACGTCGTGTACGACAAGCCGTGCCCAAAGGCAAACAACGGGCTTTTGCCGCGTGCCTCGAACCAACGACTAACAATCACAATGTTTGGTCAGCATTTGATTCAAATGAAAGGAAGCACGGACGACACTCACTAATCGATCAACGTTCCCTCCTTGTACTCAATTGTGAGTCCAGTATAATCAACGTCCGCTGCGTAATGCTCGCGCGACTCGGCGATCGTGAATGGCAACCGTCCTGAAGGGTTCACGTCGCCGAAAAGGACATCAGCGATGGCGTTTCCGCTCTCCTGTCCTGGGAACATTGAATGAATCTATGTGCACAATTAATTGCAGTGAGTATAGCGATTTACTTTGATCAAAGATCACCGAAACGTACCACTCCGACGACGTTGGGATGGTGAATCCACGGCATATCAACTGCACCAGGCTATGTACAACAACCAGAACAAATCGTCGGATCGGAAAAGAACCCAAACAGACGCAATTCAAACTCACCCCAGTAATGACCACCACGGTCTTTTGCACATCAGCGACCGACTTCACCAACGCATCTCCGTTCTGCCACAGCTTGAGATCGTACCGGTCGCCGTAGTGTCCCTGCACGGGCTGGAACGGCGGGTTGGCTCTTGAAGGCACGGTGTGATGCGCATGCAGTGAGCGGATGCAACTTCGAAAATGCAGCATGGGAGTGGACCTACCCTTCGCCGCTGGACGCAAACACAAACACTACCGCGATATCGGCTTTCTTGGCAGTAGGAGCGGCTACGAGGACTCTCTGTAAACACGATCGCTTCTGCTCCCCACGACATCGCGTAGAACTCACCCAGTGCATGATCGGATGTCGAAACGACCGTGATGCTAGAGTGAAACAAGCAGTGAGCGTGCTGGCGTTCGAAATGTGCTCGGGTGTAATACTCACTTGCGAGCGCTAGCCTTCTCGGTGATCGCAGTCAGTGGGTCCACGAGGTACGGGAACTTTGTCGTTCCTGAACCCCACCCAAGTGCGACATGACCTGCACCAAAAATAACCGCAAGCGTTACAAGAACCGTCCAATGCGATCAAAGAAAACACCCTCAACGCACCATCAATGCACGTTGTAAAAACATTGTTCAAGCACCTGTTGAGCTCTGTCACGTGCGGCATTGCGTTCTCTCCAATCACCGCCACCGTCTTGAGTGTCCCGTTCGTGAGTGGAAGGGCGCCCTGTTCGTTCTTGAGCAGGACGGAAGAAGCGGCTCCGACGGTGCGAATGTGGTCCTTGTAGGACGTGTTCGTGGGACCGGTCACAGTGAGCGTGCTGAGTGGGAAGGTGATCTCACGCTAAAAGAGGTTCAGGTCAGCGACATACCCTGCCATTCTCGTGCCAACATGTCCGCTCACTTGACCCAATTTGATCCACGCCGCTAAAATCCTGGTCGCCATGTCGGTCAGACGCGACTCAGGCACAGTCCCATTCTGGACAAGAGTGGTCAAGTTGGCCCACGCAGATCGCGGGTCGCCGGTGAGGATCATGTCCATGCCGGCGTTAGCTGCTGCAGAGCCGTTCTTTGCAGCACCGTAGTCGCTCATTACGAAGCCCTTGAAGCCTAGGTCGTTCCTGAAAGTGAATGGTGGGTATGTTTTGTTGGGAATACGCGTTGGCGCAATCAGCGAGAGCATAGCTCACTTGAGAATCCCCAGAGTAGTCGGGTTTTCGCACGACGAGACGCCGTTAACGGGGTTGTATGAGCACATGATCGCACCAACGCCGGCTTCGACCACGGCCTTGAAAGGGCGTAGATAGACTTCGTGGAATGCGCGGGGCGAAATGACGGAGTTTGCTGTGAAGCGGTTGTGCTCTTGCTCGTTGAGGATGTACTGAAGGTGCGGCCGAAAAGTGATTGGAATGGGCCTTTCACAAAGAATGCGGAAGCGGACTTACGTGCTTTGCGACACTCATGACACCTTTGGACTGCGTTCCACGAATGTGCTGGACGTTTACGATGCTGCTCAAAACGGGCTGGTGGGACCAAGCAAAATGGAGTTGGCCTTGCGGTAATGACAGGGGTTAGGGAGGGTTCTAACTCACATCGGCACCAGCAAACTCAAAATTCCTGCCTCCGGCAGGGGATCGTTGGAGATTAAGAACAGGGGCCAAGGCGATGGCGACACCTCTGGACCGAAGGTCTTCCGCGATCAGCTCTCCTTGCTGTCGCATGAGGTCTTTGTCAAAAGTTGCCGCGAGATTTCTAAAAATAGAAAAGAAACGTGGAAGTGTTGATAGTGGAATCAGCCACACCACACGATGACGAAACACATACACGGGGGCAGAAAAAGTCGAGGCATTGTTGTAGCCGCCACCAACTCCGGTGACGGAATCAAGAATACAGAAGCCTTTGAATCCGATCTGGGGCTTTTCTGGAATGACAAAGCAAGGCACGGTCGTCCCAACCAATATGCGAGCGAGGTCAACTTTATCCTGGACCGAGAGCTGGGCGGCTAGCGCCTGAGCCTGGACGGTCGCGTTCTCCCAGGTGATGTCTCCCGATGGCTCGATTGGGCGGGTGCCGAGCAGATACGATGCTTGATGGTGCGGAATTTGAGTCACGATTGCAATTTCCGTGGAAGTATCGTTAGCAAGTCCGCACCAGAGTTAGCATACGACGATAGAGGAAAGATGAGCGCCGCCGTTGCGGCGAAAAGGGATAACGATTTCATTTGCGACGACGCGCGACAATGTCCCCCGTTTCAGTAGCCTCTGATTAAAAGGATGCCTCCATTATCGGCAAAAAATCGCTTCCGACGTGATTCATATGCAGCCCTTAGGTTGCTTGACTGACGTGTAAACTCGACGTCAAAGGGCGGCAGCATCCGTGTCGCGATCTGGCCAGATATTTGTCGAGTCATCGCCTGCTGCACTTGCCGAGTCGCCTTTTCCGCTTGACGAGCAAGGAATGTCGTCATCCCGTGTCTCATCCCTGATGTGAGAAGCACTTCGCTGTGGCCTTTGCGATCCCTCGTTTCTCCTGTTGACCGATCGTTTGTACCGAGCCTGGGCCCAACTTCCAACCTTTCAAGTAAACATGTTACGTCTGAGAATCGTTGTTACATACTTTCAAATAATGCCACGACACTAGTGGGTTCGTGTGAGGTTACTGTGCAAATTGTGGTCAAGTGTCCAAGTGCATCTATCCGCCATTTCCATCCTTGCGTGCATCAAATAAATAGGGCATCGGAGCCGGGTGCCAGGTCGTGGTATCTAGCTGGAGACCCAGAGTTTATCTCTCCCACTTCATGTTCCCGAGCAGCATTCCTCTTGCTGTCAAACTCCAACGTATCCGCTCGCTTAGCTCCTCTCCTTCCAATTCCTTGACTTCCCCGACCGACTCCATCGTCACATATTATCCGAGAGCTCTCCCCTCGCCCCCCTGGGTCCCACTGGCTTGAATAAATTACTATGCGCTGCAACGTGAACCTGCTCCGCTGGATGCGAGGCCCACGGAGCGGGCCGTCCACCGCCACCAAGATCAAACTCCAATGGGGGCAGATCTACCACGCCGTCGTCATCGTAGATTTCACTCCTGATGGACATCGACCCGCGCCTCCCCAAACCACCAGCCGTGGTCCTCGTCGACTCTGCGGGCGCCCCGCGCAAGGAGACAGACCGCATCGAGTACGCTATACTGGGACGTCTGACCATTCCCAATGACGCAAACGACGGTGGGGCCCCAGAGTGCATTGACGCAGCGTCGCCGTAGACGGCAACGGCAGACGAACTGCGGTCCGCGTTCGCAGTGGCGTGGAAAAGGCTGTTTGGATCGAATGGCGTCCCGTCTGTCATTCCGGGGGGAAGGACGATGGTGCTGTCTTGGTTGGGGAGCGCCGCCACACATGCCATGGGGAATGCGCCCGAGCGCGAAGAGGCAACGTGATAGCCTGTGCCCCAGCCTGATATTGTTCCCATGCGACAGGTGTTCAGTAACTGATAAAGCTGGGGACCCCCACCGGGTAACAAGACTCACCATCTGCAAACGAAAAGCTGACAAACACCAAGTCCCCAATAGCCAAACTCAGCTCGTCCTCGAAATGGGGCACGAATGTCGACACACAATACATCACTCTGTGCACAGCCGTTGGCTGAGGCTCATCCGCCTCCTCCCCGTCGGTCTCCCCATCCCTTCCCGGGGTCTCCGGTCCTCCATTCCCGCTTGAGCCTCCAGCCACAGGCGTTTTTGCCCTCTCTGTGGCTCCGGAACTTCTCCTGCTCCGCCTCTTCTCCGACCCACTCGACTTCGTCCTTGAGTGGCCGGGTCCACTCGACTTGCGCCTCGGCCGGCTGGTGGAGGGCACTTCGGAGGACTGCTCGACAGGCGCTTGTCCCGCACCTTCCTTGGACTCCGCTTGAGGGGTGGGCGATCTCCGCTGCAGGGATCCTTCCTTTTCTTCCACAGACCCTGTCCCTGCAACTCCAGCCAACTTGGCCACAATTTCACTCGCAGCAGGCGACCGCTCCACCGATGGTCTAGTCCCTGTGGTCCCAGCTTCACTGGGCGCCGTCGGTGTCCTCGATAACACGATCGCGGATTGTGCGTTCACCTCATCGACCGTCTCGGTTACCCTAGCTCCTCCAGGGGCTTCGACAACGGCCGCGGCAACTGATCGCCCCGGGCTCGCCACCGCAGTGGGTTTGGGACTGGGAAGCATCGCCTCTCGCTCGATATCGCGGTACCAGTTAGCAACACTACCCAGACTGGCCAAGCTCCCGGCGTCCTTCACAGGGGTTCCTGTCGCGTGCTCGCGTTCGCGCTCTGCAGAAGGACCGCCGAGGGCGCCCACAGACCCGGGCGTCGGGGATCCAATGTTTCCTAAGCGCCGCTCTGCTTCGAGCTCCTCGATACGAGCATCACGGTCGCGCACAAGCCCACGTAGTCGACCCAACTCTGTCTCCAAAGCTCGGGAGCGGCGGCGCTCGAGCTCCAGGAGGTGGGCCAGTGTGGCTACAGCATCGTCATCTGGGTGGGTTTGGCCTACGACGTTGGCGAGAGGAGGAGTCAGCTGTGGGGCAGGTGAGAGGGCAGGTGTCGGAGTGATGCGGCCGTCGATAGCGGGGGTCGCGAACGGGAAGGGGGAGAATGGCGAGTATGCCGGGTTGGGCGAGAGAGACAGGCTTGGGGAGTGTGAGTTGGCCAGAGAAGACGCGGAGTGCTGGTGAGCGAGCATTGGCGGAGGTGTGAGTGTAGACGTGGATGTCTGGTGTGAGAGCGAAGGGAGAGACACTGATGAGGCATTGTTGCGGAGCGGAACGCGGGAGTCGGGGGGTGCTAAATGTCCCGAAAAAGACGCACGGCCTCCCGAGGTCGTGAGTGCTCGTTGCACGTCAGCTCCTGCGTTCGCTGGGTTCATACCGCCCATACTGCGGACCTTCCTCAAGACGGCACCCGGCGATGGAGTGGGCGCCATGACCTTCGCAAGCCTCTCTCTGGCAGCGTGCGGTCCGCCCGTGACCAGCGCGCGTTGGTGCTCCTCAAGCTCGACGAGAAACTCCGGGCGCGATGGGCTCCCAATGGCCGGTCGGTCTCTGAGCCTGACAGCAGCCCTGACCGCGGAGTCTGTCACGCGTGCGCCGTGCTTGAGGATGAGGCGGACCATGTCGATGCTGGGCGTACACGTCCAGCGACCCCAGACCTGGCCGAACCCGACAGATGGGTTATCCAATTGGACGAGGGCGCCGGGGCGGTTGAAGATTTTGTTGGGCTCGTCGTGAAGGGCAAAGTCCAGTGCTGAGGGAAAGTATGTCCGCGTCGTCGAACCACCCCATCGCGAGGACCAGTCGTCCAAGGACCACGACTTCCAAGCAGATGGGACGACGTAGTCTACCGGGTCATTGGGGTCGAGGCCTGGAACGGGTTAGAGAGTTTGGGTATTGAGTACAATGGGCAACGGTTTCAACCATCCGTGGAAGAACCCACCAGCCTCGAGGAGCACCCTGAGAATGTGTAATCTTCCTTGCCTAATAGCCAAGCATATAGCTGACTCTGCGAACCTCCTGTCGACTTTCGTTTCACCCCAACGAAAAGAAACAGCGATTTCCACAACCTTCCTTGCCCGCGGGTCCGCGCCATCTCTTAACGCCTTTTGCACCGCAGGTAGATTTGACGTTTCCACTGCTATGACGAGTCTCGCGGACGGGTCTGAAGATGTGTTTGTGGTTGGCGCCGCCGCGGTGTTCGGATTCGCTTGCGTTGGGTGCGAAGACTGGCTGTGTAGAGGTTGCGGAGTGTGAGGAGGGTATTGAGAGTGAGAAGAGAGCGAGCCTGAGGGGTATCCTTGAATGCTGGAGTTTGCTCGAGCTGGTGGCAACGGCGAACGCGCCTGCGGGTGTGGGTGTGGGTGTGGCGACATAGCCGTGCGTCCGAGTTGCCTTCCTATCGTGCGCGGCACTGGCGAATTGGCGAGCGGTGATGGAAGGAATGGCGACACTGGTGTTCCAACGCTGATGCTCCCTACAGGGGCTCCACCAACTGCACTCCAACCACTCTCATTTCCGTAAGCATAATCCCGACGATCATTCTGTCGCTCCATCATATCCTGCTTCACCTTCACCAACGCGAAGATTCGATCCTCCTTTCTTTTCGATTTGGGGTGGTTCACTCAATGGCGTGGTGTGAAGCCAGTCCACAGTGCGGCTCTATTTTTTCGCCGCCAACGTCCGGAGCCTCTGGTAGTCTTCTTCGGTTGCTCCGCCAAAGAGATAACCGTTCCAGCCGGTGTTCTCGGAGGGAGTGATGGTGCGAATTCCCCGTGGTCGGGAAGTCCCAAAGCCAGGTGCCAGAATATCTTGTGCGGAGTGGCGTTCTTCGTCAGTTGTCTGGACGCACGTGCCCACAAGAGAAAAAAACGTTGAGACTCCAATCTCGTGACTGCGCGTGCGGGTGAAGCATCCAAGACGAACTGTGTGGCGTGCAATCGGCCGTGAATGAGCAGCGGATCCTCACCCGCGATGCCATGTCCTGGAAGTAAAGAAAAACGTGAGTGGTACATCTCAAGTGAACTCCCCATCACCCTTCCGCTCGTATCGGCCGCTGTCGGTCTGTTTCCAAGGATGAATTACCACAGAACGGCCATCTGAACAGAAGTTATTCGTAACTTCGCCAGAGGAGAACACTGTGCATCCACCTTTTTACTTCTGAAGGAATCAATACGATGGCGGGAGGAAATTTACATGACCCGTGGTGCCGCTGGTGTATTTCGCTTCCGGCGATGCTAACCCAACTCCCTCTCTCGCGTCACCCAGCACCCCGTACACCATGCACCGTACTTCTCTCTACTTTCCGACTTCTTCGTTGTCCGTTTTCCCGGTCTTTTGTTGCACAGGGCCTGGAAATCGGGCAATGAGATATGTAATCAATTTCAACCATCAACCAAGTGAAGGGTACTCGCACCCGAACCCGCAAGTCCAGAAGAGTTATAAGCGCAAGAGTCCACCACCCTCTTCGAGTCCATTAGTAGCTTTTACGATTGCCTCATCGGTTGAGGGCGTGAGATTGAACTTAGAATTGAACTTCCTCGTCACGACTTGCGCTCAGCAATGAAGAGCACAAATGAAACCTCGGCAAACTCCCACGTTGGAGGTTTCGATTGAGGAAACGTATGCATCTTTTGTCGAACTTTTGATAACTCTCCAATCCCCACCGACTGGGAGCGAAGTGAACGCAACGTGACGTTCAAGAACATTCTCCAGTCCGTGGCACAAAATAATCACCCTGCGTAATTACACAGAAAAGAATCGTGATAGTGGTCTTCTCAGCTCTATTTACCGTGGTGAGATGCTTGCAGCTATGTGAGCGAGCTCTTCAGCTCCGTACGCTCCCTTTTCAAACGCGATTTGTGTCGGTGGTGGGGACGGTTTGGGCTCTTCTGCCTTTGCGGCTGGCTTGTCGTATACGGCACGGAAAATGTTGTTGATAAGGCACCCGCCAATCACGACGATGGCGACTGAGAGAGAGAGAGAAGAAGAAAGACAAAAAGTGAGCTGATGAGGAAACAAAGTTGCGAAATGAAAGTCATCTCACAGAACAAGGTGGCCATGTCCATCTGAGTGCCGATCGGTGGGGTGTTTGGTGCGGCGTTGTGGATGTTAGGAAGAGAGAAGAGTGGAGCGGCACAAAGGGCTGCACACAAATACCCAAAGTTCATGTTTTTGTGACGAATACCAAGACACTCACCCATAAACGGGAACTCGATTTTCCTCATAGGATGTGTGAGACCCTCATGATGATTCTGGCCACAATCGTGAAAAACTTTGTGGTGACACTTCCCCCGATGGTGACGGACATCTGGTACGCGAACAGACCCTGAGCTTCACTGCCAACGGGAGTTACGTCTGCGTGCAAGGCGTAGTTCCCGATGAGGCCGGAGAAGGAGAAGCCCAGAGGGATGGAGTGGAGCGAGGTTGTAGTGATGGCACCTTCTGACACTAGGACAAGGAATGTAGAATCGTACTCGTCAAAAGGGAATGCCGATGAATCTCCAACGACGATCACGGTCACGTCAACAGCGGGGAGGAGTGACGTCGCGTCGGACTTCTCAACAGTGTCCCCTATTCGGTGAGGCATCAGATACAGATGAGAACGGAAGAAATCTGTGTAGATCCCTCGCAGCAAAATGAACATACCAGCGACAAACGTGACATTCGACAGTTCTTCTTGAGCAAACTTCCCGATCGATTCGACTTGAAAAATGTGGGAAAGCTTTCCAGCTTGTGGGTCCATATTGGTAAAAAAAGAGTAGAGACCGAAGCCGTCCTTATGTTCGACATTGTCGAAACCCGAGACGAACAAAAGGCCCGTTGGAGTCCACGCAAAAGCTTCCAGGGGAGCAATCCTTGATGGCTTTCTTGGGGAGGACGGAGTACTTGTGATAGACCCAGTTGGTAACTCTAACCGTGATTGCGAGGATGGCGCTGTGTGAAGGAATGTTGGTGGTGAACAAAGTCAAGACGCTGGCGATTTGAGCCACCCGAGCAAAAACTCATAGAAGGATAAGAGGCCAGAATCGCCGGGATAGGCGAACAGGAGCCGCCATTGCAGACTGTCGTGTCGAATGTCCCACGGATGGAGTGGGACTGATGAGGGAAGCGGGAAGAAGACTTGCTTTTATATCGCGGGAGATACGATCGTGCTCAATTTTCGAACGGTTCATGAATGATCTCCGAAGGTTTTGGGAATAAACGCCAATGAATATGTACCCATTGCCCTTGTTGAGACTATTACAGATGATGCGCGGAGATTCCGCCGATGGCACCACCCTGAGGTCCACACAGACCTCTACCAGAAAAATTATTTCTCCGGAGCTAACCCAAGTTCCCGCTCAGGTGTGCCGACTAAGGAGGGGGCGGGGGGGGGGGGGGGGATGACGAATGGAAACATCCATGTTGAAAAAATATAATAAATGACATCAGTCCAATACAACTGGAAAATCATGAATGCTACAATGAAAATGTGTGAATAGCTGTCACTCTGATGTGTTGCTCAAGGATCCATCTTTACATCCGTTTGTTCGCGTGTGGCTTCAAGGGTTATCGTGGTTTCCGGATCAACAGCCTCGTCCGAGCCCTCTTTTCGTGGGGTAATGCCAGGGTGAATGATATGGAACAGAACGACCAGCAAAAGCATGAGGCCGGCGTCCAAGATGTACAACAGGCTCTCGTTTCGTGAGATTTCGTTGTCGAAGCCGTCCCAGTATTCGGCCATGCGGAATGCATTGCGGATCTGTGGTAGGAGACATGAATAACATCAGTGGAACTTCTTTTAATTTGTTCTGAGAGAGCTACTCACCGCAATAAGGATTGCCGACGTCAGCAAATTCCACATCAAGACGTGCCACCGTCCCTTAACGCGCCACGCCCGTATGTAAACGATGACCGCGAGGGTGAAGAAGACCATGATCCCGACGACTTGGATTGCAAGGCCGACGATCATGACTTTGAGGCCGTTGTTGGAGAGTTCGGAACCAATGTCCGGGATGAGGATCAGGCAGGCCCCGATGAATTGGACGATGAATGCGAATATGTCCGCCGTGATGAATATGACGCCGATGGTGGTGCGTTTCATGGGGGAGTATTGGTCGCCGACAAGCGCGATTCTGGGACAGAGGCAGATGGAGTTTTTGTGTGAGCAAAAGAAACCCAAGTCGGGACAATAAACAATCAAACTCACATGTGGGTGAGGGTGGTGTATACAACGGCAGCGAAAAAGATTGGCGCCAACACAATGAGGCCGAATTGAAACGAGAAGAGGACCGTGTCATCTGGATTTTCCCGGACGTCGTCCTTTGCCGCGATGCGGAGACCAAACCCAAGAATTTCGACTGAATGCACGCACATGAGGTGGTAGAAGATGCAGAAGAGGTCAGATGTTTGGTATCAATCATCGCCTGAGTGAATCTTCTCACCAGCGCATCCAATCGCCATGATCCACATGAATCTCAACTTGGTCACATAGGCCTGCGCTGCATGGAGTGTCCCGGACACCGCGAACAGTGCCAAAAAGGTGATGGCGAGAGCCGTGGACGGCTTGTAGTCGAAGGCGGTGGTTGTCCCTGAGGCTACTTATCAGCAACTTTGCTCCATCGGAGAGGTTGGCACCACTCACAGTCAAAGTCGACTTGCTCGGATTGGGAGTCCATTGTGTTCTCGATTGATGATTCGATTGATGTCCTGGCCTCCTCTATGCGCTTTTATAATCATTCTGGGCAAAGATCGAAGATAAACCTGCCGTGATTCTTCCGGGCGAACCCTGAACCCTAACGAAGGTTCAGCCTCAGGTCATTGTACGGACAAAACTGCGTGACTCACAGAGATTGGCAGCTTGACGAGGTACGGGGACAAGAATTTCACAAGAGAGCACAGGGCGATGCAGTGTTGACGGTCATGCTCACTCCCTGTCTTCGATGCAATCGCCTAGGAAGGAACCGGTTGAATCACGGCCAAATAAAAACCTCCCTCAGCGACTGTTTTGTATACAAAAATTCTAAACGGCCCCATTATTGTGCGGAGAACGGGAACAGATCTCTCTTTCGACAAAACTCCAAAAACTGCTTTGGCACCTCAGCCAGTGTCGCCTGCGAAAGTGTCACTTCGTGTGGGAAGTCGCGGAAGGGCACAAACTGCACCACGTCACGCTCGGCGACTCGGTTCCCTGAACGGAGCATTCCTCGGTCGGCGTCGAATAATTCCATGGAGCTGAAATCGGCATTCCCCACACCGACAATGATAATCGAAAGTGGAAGTGTCGAAGCGTCAACAATGGCGGCAATTGTGTCATCCACATCGCTCACGGCGCCATCAGTCACGATCAACAAAACGGAATACCGCCTCAAAATCCTTTCGCCAGGAACATATCCATCTCGGGCCCACGCATTTACGCTCCTTAGTGTGGGCGCAAAATTAGTTGGCCCGTGAAGCACCACGCGATTCAAGGAGATTCCATATGCTTCCAGCAAACCATTCACTCCGACAACATGAGGATTGGACATGTTGAGGTTGAGAGGGAAGAGGTGCGATACGAGGTAGTCGTTGGAGGTGGGGACGAGAATTTTGGCTCCGAAACCATAAGCGGGAAAACATTTGTCGCTATCATATGCCTGGGAACAACGTGTGAGAGCACAGAATAGCTTGGATGAAGTGGAAAATCTGCTACCTCGAGAACTTGGCCGACTCCCAAAAGCGCCCGTTGGTAAGAGTTGAGTTGGCCGAATGGATCTCTGTAATGAAGAGAACCCATTTGCTGGGGATCTCCATTCGACGCAGTGAAGTCGACAGAAATGGCGAGACTCAATTCACAGCCTCCAGCGATGTAGTCCATGAAAAGTGGCTGTCTCTGTTCTGCAAAGTAGTCGACGTAGAGGATTCCGGAATTGCTGTAGCTCTTCCCCTTCCTGGCTTGCTTCTTCTCGTTGATAAGCTCGTATCGCTTTCCACCTGTCGCCTTGTCAGATCCGAGGACTTCCCTTGGGAAAACAAGGCCAATGTTTGAAGAAACACACAATTCTCACTTTGACAGAAAGCCTCACCTTGCGGACGCCTTAAATTGGCCGATGAGATCATCCGGCGAGTTCTTGTCCCATTCCCACACTTCCCACAGGAGTTGCCGATTGGGGTCTCCACCGTTGAGCTTTACCGCTGGAATCTCGAATTCCCGAAAGGTCGGATTCGCATTGTTCATTACTACTTCTGTCCTTTAAAGGAAAGACGAACGTTAAATGAGCGGAGTCCGCAAATGAACAACGTTGGTTCAGACGTACTTGTGGACAACGACCCAGTCTCCCTGACCTGTGTGAGCTCCTTCGCCGCCAGATCGCGGTTTCGACAAAACCACATAGGCGTCCGAAGCTCCAAACAAGTCCTGAGTGAAGCGACACGTTCAACAAGATGACCCAAAAAGAAAACACGCAAATCAAGAACCAAACCTTTTTATCAAGATTTTCACACTTGATGCGGAACTTGTACACGATCCTCGCCGCTTCACTTTGCGCGTCAAGCACTTCCTCCGCGCTCACGCGTATCGTCGCCAAATTCCTAGCCCCACTGGCCGCTGGTGGCAGCGCTCCACGTGCTCCAGGCGTGAGCTCATTGGCGCCCGAATTAAACCTCACCCCTCCCGCCGTTGCTTGGGCCGCTGTGATAGTGTTGGAGTGAACCATGCCAGAGGGTCGGAAGCCCATGCCGGGTGGTACCTCGCCAATAAGGGGGCGCTCAAACCTTCGAGCATGGGAGCCTTGGACGATGGTGGCGAGTGGTGCCTCGACGTACCCAATATAGTCCTGCTCCTGTGGGGGAGCACCAGGTCGGTAGTCATCAATGTCAACCACGACAAAGCGGAGCAGTTGAGTCAATTCGAAGAAGTAGGACGCGGATATGGCGGTGCTGAATTTTGGGTTGCGGTTATCTGCATTGTTGGCCCCAGCGTTGCTGAGACTTGAGGCGGGATAGATATGCAAAGGGAGGGAGACAATTGTGCTGTACCTTTGATGATTTCCGTTACGCCTATTTCAGTCCACTGCCTCACAAATGTGGACCTTCGGTGGAGGCCAGCGCCAGCGCCGACATGTTCCGAAACAAATGTCTCCAAGAACACATGCACACGGGGATCCGACTTGGACAACACGTCCTTGGACGGAAGGTTCGTACAGGATATGTGGAGCTCCACTTTGGCCTGCGGCATGATTGGGGGTGCGTTTCTCGGTGGGGGTGCGGAGGACGTTTTGGTCGTGAATTGGCCTGGGGACGTCTGGTAAGTCTGATATTGTGTAGCTAGCGGTGTCTGTGTATACTGTGTAGGATACGATGGTGGAGGACCGGTAGCAGGAGGATAGACTAGTGCGGATGGAAGCTGCTGAGATGGTGGCGGTAGATATGAAATGGGAGGAGCGGCGTATTGTTGATGCTGTACATGAGGCGGTGGGTACGTTGAGTGAGGTTGTGATGATGGCGGGTACTGTTGTGCGTGGGGTGGTGGTGGCGCATACTGCTGACCTGGCGGAGAGAAGTACGGTTGATAATACGATTGAGCTTGGTGTGCATGTGGGTTTGGCTAGGAAGACAGAGATTCGCCGAGATTTCGTACAACGTCGCCATCACACGTTTCCGAAGCTTTAATCGACAAAGCTACCACGCGAAGAGTAGAGATCGCTCACCTGTTGCTGTTGCTGCGCGCATTGATGGTTTTGCGTTGGGTGGACTGGTGGAGCCCAGTTTTGGAGGGGTGGATGCTGATCGGTTGAGTACGGGTACGACATTATTAAATCGGAGTGTGAAGTTCGTATGTGAGGGTGTTTTCAAGAGGAATTGGGCGAGGAGATGCTGTGTTTGCTTGCTCCACTAAGTGAACTGAATTCAAACATCACTTATGAGCCGACCAAAGCACTTGCACCGAATCGTGGCTGCTCTGCGTGCTTAAGGATTAAGATAGTGGGGCGGTGCCCTTGAGCTCGCCCGTAGCGAGCTGATATTGTAATTCACGTTCAGACGTGAATTAGTTGAGGATCGCGAAGTATGGAATTCTTCTTACTAAATTATATTGAAGACTTTTCAAGGAATTTACATGCGTTCTCTGATAAGTTTTGATAGAGGAAATGAAAAGGCATTGATGCTCCTTTTGATCCACTGTACGTGAAACTGGAGATGGGAAACACATTTCAAGTCTCCATCCTGATACTCAGCATTAAATAATTGAACAGCGGGTGCTTGCACGGTCGGCGTACTTGAAAACGTCCTGCAGCGAACGAAATACCAAGCACTGCTTCAATTACTGACTTCCAGTACTATTGCTTGTCTTGTGAAACTTATCCGCCCCATGCAAAACAAAGTCCGATGTGACAATTCAAGTTTTCATTGTCAACGTGCTTGCATTCGGGGCAAAAGAGATGGGGTTACTTTAATAGTCTGCATCCAAACACAAATGTTATGATCGTGGAACGACGCTCAAGAGGCTGCCATTTCCATTTCATTGCGTCATTTGATTCAAAGTTCCATTGCCGAGATGAAAAAGCAGTTCAATTAGAATTCGTCAGGGAAAGAGTTGCCTCACACGTTTCAGACGGGTGTTCGCCAGTCGATAGCCAAAGCGACCCCTTTTGCGAGCTGAAGAGTCGACGGCAATGGGGAGTCGATGCGCTTGGAGTGACATCCTAGACTCGGTTTCCGAGCAGAAGCATTGATCCGACTTCGAGAGTCAAAGGACAAATCACGCCAAGGGTTCCATACACTCCAATTGCAGCTTTACCGGTCGTCAGTTGATGCCGAGAAATGCAGTGGTTGACGCGCTTTTTGTTGATTTTCGGGTTGGACATTTCACCCATGTTCGCTTCCACTTTCCCATCCCAAACGAGAGCGGACAGCCTTGATTGCTCGGGCGGCACTTCATATGATCCTATTGGTGCGATTGATGTGAAAAAGTTGGAGTTCGAAGGTGAATTGAAGAAGTTTTTTTTCAAGGGACGGACGCCCTCGAACTGTGCCACAATTTTCTTGTCTCGCTACGGGCTTCGCAATCATCTCTTCTTTTTCAAATGTCCTTTCTACAGACTGGGGAAAAAATGGACGCTGGGGATACAGAAGGGAGGGAACGTATTCTGACATTAGAACGCATTGCGCCGTCCCACCCTTAGTCGAGTTTGATTTTCCAAAGAGTCTGGACATGACGTTGCACAGAGAGTTTTGCGGACGTGGAAGAACAGGTTTTTCCTGGTGGAGACTCAGTCGGCACAAAAACGCCGACAGAACCGAAAACAGTTTCCACATCACCACCTACTCGTGAGTGCGAGTTTGCGCTGTCATATCACTCAACCGCTGGATCTGACTCAATCATCGCTCACCCGTCCTCCCCACTACGTCCCGGATTCTCAGAAACAACAGCCCAACAATGACCGTCGACTCCACCCAACCTGTCCAGGGCGCGCTTGCTGCTCTCAGGAAGGCCGCCGCTGAGAGGGGTGGCGATGAGAACAAGGTTTGTAGCGGCGGAACATCTATCGATTGATGACCAACCATGTCCGCCATTGCCACCGTCGTAGATTCTTGTTCCTCCCTCGTGGGAAAAGGTTCACGAGGAGACCTTCGGGCTTTATCGTGGAGCAGTCGGCAGTGGTGAGTTGTTGGAGCCGAATGATTTCGCAATATCTTTGCTGAAACTGACGGTCGCTCATCCTCCAACTCCTTTATTCGACCAACAATTCCTCAGTCTACAACACCGCATTCGCCGCCATGAGCCCCAAGGACCGGCTCCTCGCTTTCCGCCAAGCGTAAGCCTCTCTTCTCGCGTTTGTTGACGAGAGGCATGTGCCAACCTTCTATTTTCCCCAAATAAAGGCTCGCAGCGGCTCCTTCTCCACCCCTGAACCCAGCCGTTAAATTCACTCCCTTCACCATCCCGCGCTCTTCTGTTGAGGGGCTTTCGGAAGCCACGTCGGCAGGCGACACTGTTGCTGTTGAATGGGTGGAAACTAGTGCCGACGAAGGGAAGGAGAAGGACGTTGTCATTTACATTCACGGAGGTGAGTAATCTCTCAGTGCCCTGGATATAGGAGCGATGAGCAAGGATCGGTGTTCAAATTGCCTGACTTGACTGAAACAGGTGCCATGACCATCAGCAACCCAGAAACCTACCGCACCACAACGCAAGAGATTGCTCTTGGGGGATTTAAAGTTCTCGCCGTTGACTGTGAGTTCAGAGATTATCGTCCCTGTCCGAACCAACAAGTGACATGTTCTGGGCCGTTGAATCAGACCACCTCAGTCCCGAAGTTCAGTTCCCCTCAGCTCTCATCGACTGCGTGAACGTCTACAACTGGCGTAAGTTGGCACCCCGACTGACGCCACACTTCGCACATGTGTTGACCTCCATCCATCCCCTCTTCCGCAGTCCTCAACGACCAAAAAGTCTCGTCCTCCCACATCGCGGTCACAGGCGACTCTGCCGGAGGAAACCTCACCATCGCCCTTGCCTACTACATCCGCGACCACAACCTCCCCGCGCCCGCCGGTTACGCCCCTCTGACCCCCTGGTGCGACTTCTCCATCTCGGCGCCGAGCTGCAACAGCACGAACCCCGTGTTCAATGCGTGCATGCTTGCGAGGAACAAGGGTGGACCCCAGGAGTGGCTGGGCGAGAGTGCCGTTTCCTACATGGGTGACGCGAAGCAAGCACTCGAGAACAGCAACATAATCGTGCTTCTGGACTCAGTAAATGCGGACAAGCACTTGCCGCCTCTGTTCGTGAGTAGAACCGACTATCTGGAACCAACGGATTACTCGTTGACCCTATATCCGTCGTTCTTTGCAGCTCTCAACTGGTACTGTCGACCGCCTTCTTTCCGAAGTCCTTGCCTTCTACATCAAGCGTGTGCAGGGAGGAGAAGTTGCTCACCTGTACGTCTCCGAAGACGGACCACACGTGAGTTTCCCTTCCACGCCCGTGTTTTGCTCCTCGTTTCACATCCCACCCTCCCGCCCCTCACAGGACTTCCACTTCGCCTTTGGCACCGCCGCATCCAACCAGTTCCTTAAGGCTCTGAACCAGTTTTTCCGCGACGCGTTCGCAAAGGCCCCCTCGGCGTCTAAGTCGAGCTTTTCGTTTGTCTCGGCCGGGCCCAAGAAGGATTTCACGGTCGAGAGCAAGTTGTCTGTGGACGACGCCAAGGCGTACCTCAAGGGGATCATCGAGGTCGTCAAGGAGGAGGGCACAGTGACAAAGTATGGACTGGAGCATGTGAGTACGAATGGTTGAGTGTTGCCCAGCGTGAAATACAGTGACTGACACTGCTTTTGCGATTTGAAGGTGTATGCAGAGCTTTCCGCCTAATAAGAAAATGTAAAGGATGTCGTCGGAGGTGGCGGGAGCCCAACGGTTCCATTACATTTCTAATTATCGAGTTTTCTTTGAACGATTTATGTTCGGATATTCTCCCCATTCTACAATATTATTACTGTATTGGAAGATCTGGCTCGGTCGCCCGTAGCTTTTTTCCAATGCTCGAATTCTTTTTTGCACTTCCTTGGCTTTGGTGTCGTTTCGGTTGCTCTTACTCTCGGCGGGAGTAGTCATGAACCATTACATTACTTGGTGCGAGAAACTAACCGAATGATGGTCCCAAAATTTGGTTTTATATTTAATCGCCCTCAGTGGCGCGGGTGTGCTTATGCACGTGATTTTCTTCGACTCGGGATTGCCTGTGTTAAGATGATGGGAGTGAACGAAAAAACTAAATCGGTGTGTCCATAAATTACTTGGCAGTCAATTTGAGAGCAGAGGTGTTAGCTTGCGTGGGGCAGGAGAAATTCCCGCGATTCTCTCGGCCACGCTGATTTTATGGTTTTGGGAAGTGGATGCGTAGCATTAGTCCCTCCGTCTTTATTGCTTCATCGTCGTTTAGAATTGACTTAGAAGTACATTTATTAGTCGAAATGTGAAACACATAAATTTGGGTGGAGACGCTATCACAAGCCTTTCGGGGAAACTTGCATACCTCGTTAACAACAGCCCAGCCTCGCCATGCTGAACTTTGCGTTCATGAGAAATTGACGTTGAGAGGTTGAGCGGAGCGGAGAGGGTTTCAGAGCTTGACTGAAAGAGGGTACCAACTGCTCCATTTTCTTTTGCTGTTCGGCCATGTGTTACAGAGCGTGAATACGATGGCACGAAGCTCGCATTATCTCACCTGAAACCACGGGAGCAATACTATTTACGAAAGGAAGGCAAAGCAACCATCCCCTTTTCATATCAACGTAGAGAGACATGGAGGATTCACAGTTTTGGATGTTTGACTCTGATGGCGAGGGTTAATTCCATCAGGTGTTCGAAAGATATGTTCATCCAATATGGCACCCAACCCTCCCCACCGAATTGATTCAGCGGTCGGACCCATCGAGACTCATCTTTTATGGCTCAGCGTCACTTAATCCGTGCTTTCCTCCCATGCTACCCGCCGGAACGGGCTACTCAGACCCGAACAAGCTACGCAGCCAGCAGGCTTACCCCCGCGGGGCGGGGATCGGCGGACTGTGCCCCTCACGTCGCCACGATGCGCCGTCCCTGCCTTTAAGACAGAGCAGACGCCGTGGGCACCCCGTCGTGTACGCGACTGGCGGGGACAATGGGCGACAAGGAATGTGGCACTATCTGGTGAGTTTCACGGAACGGCTGTGCTTGTGCATGGACCATTTTCGATTCCCACTGTTCTTCGTTATCGTATTCGCAACAAAGTGAGCGACAGAAAGTAAGGGCAAGCAGCTCGCAAGTAAGTGGAAAGCCCTTGCGACAAGAACGATGTACTGTTTAATCTTTCCGACACCTCGAAATGCAATATATCTACGTAGCAAAATGGAATACATCATACACATCTCACACAACAATTAAATCAATCTCAAAAGCGTCGTCTCATTACTTCTCATTGCACTGAAAATGACCAGCGGGCCATGACAAAAACCAAACCCATACTGCAGCCTGCGTCAGCTAATATTTCTCGGTCGATACGGGGGAGCCCCACCGTCCATTGTTGTCACGGTTCCCCTCCTGGTGTCCAGAGTACTGAGCGTTCCTCTCCTAGTTGCGAGGCTGAGCCTGCGCTCTCCGGACGAACCCTCAGGCTGCAACCCGCGTGGTGGCTCGCTGGCCCTGTAGAACGACAGGAGTACGTCGCTAGCCCCGCGCGTGATGGCCCGCGTCTCCACGGCGGTTGAATCGTGCGCAGCGCCAAAGACTTCGTCAATATCCTCAAGGCGCTTTAGAGCGGTTTCAGGAACGGCGTAGTAGACCCATACGCATTCCATCTGAGGCCATTGCGAATATGAGACACGGTTGATTTCAAGGCAATCAATTGCATGAAAGGTGCAACACGTCAGTCCATACCACGTCACGCACAACCATTTCCACCTGCTGCACTCACAAAGCATGCGACGCCGAAAACCAAAAATTGTTTTGCCCCGATCGCCGCACTGGTATACGGCCACACCTTTGCAATGACGGCGTTCCACCCCCAATGGCTGACCGTGGCCACTGTCATACCCTTTCCTCGGAACCGGATGGGGAAGATCTCCGTCGACGTCACCCAGGTGGCTGGACCGAGCGTCGCAGCGAAGACGGCGACGAAAGCGTACTGTCGGCGCGGGTGGCAACGGCCAACAAGGTGGAGTGAGTGCAAGCCGGGGCGCCCGTGCGAGGAGTGAGGCTTACCATGCTCACAATACCCATGGCGCTGTAAGCCGACCTGGCTGATCCGGGCTCGGTGTTTTGGAACAATCTGTGTGGCCGCACGGTGAAATTGTGGTGTTTTAGTAAGTTCTCGATCTCCGTGTCGCCATATCATTCGTGCCATACTCACTGCACCCACATAAACGTCGACACCATCGACACTCCCGCGGCGGCGGCACCCCACAGCAGCAACCCCCTCCTCCCGACCTTGGGGTTGTCAATCACGGCCATTCCTAAAAACGTCAAGAGGAAATTGACAAGACTCTTTCCCGTGGTAGCGATTTGGGCGGCGACGGTCTTGTTAAGGCCCAGTTCAAGAAACAGCGAGGACGAGAAGTACATGATGGCGTTGACGCCAGTGAACTGCTGGAAGGCAAAAATCCAAAAGGCGAGAGAGGCCCGCCGACGGAGTGAGGGGTCCGAGGCTAGCGTCCACCAGTCCCATCTGCGCGCCTCGAAGTAAGAAAGCGTGCCGTACGGGCCAGAGCCCTGTACTGTCGACGTGATGGATTCGAGAAGCTTGCAGTACACTTTGGTGTGGGTGATTGGAGAGGAAAATGTCAGTCCGTGCACATTGGCGACCCATCGTCTCTCGTCCATTTGTCTTCCGATGCCACACAAAGAATCCCCGCCCCCTCCCCCCCCCGTTCACCACACCCCCTCCTTCCCTCCCGCCTCCCTCCAAACACTCACTCTCTTGCATCTCGGCGCTCTCAGCCGGCATATCCGCGATCCTGCTGAGCACCACAAGCGCCTGCGTGTAGTAGCCCTTGGCGATGAGGTACCGCGGACTTTCGGGGAGGGTGTTGGAGGCGATGAAGACGAGGAGGAGCATCGCGGGCGCGAGCTGGAGGGAAGAGGGCGAGGTAGGTGGGAAGTGGGGAAGGAAGAATGATGTGGGTTAAGGATGGATCGACTTGTGGCATCTTCCGAGGTTCAAGCGGTCCCCCCTTACACCTGCCACCCAACATTCCTCTTCGCGTTCTGCTCCTGCCCCACCCTGCTCGTTCCTGTTCTTCCGTCCGCACCCCATTGCACCCTCCCCTCCGGACTTCTCCGACCCCTGCTCCAACCTGCCCTCCCCTCCCCCTCCCCCTCCCCGCACCCCCACAGCGACACGCACCTGCAACCCCAACGCCCACCTCCACACCATATTATTCTCCTCGTTCCCTTCCTCTGGGAAAATTGCCGTCAGGGCCGCGTTGACGATGTTGGAAGCCAGGATCCCCAGCGTGATCATGAGTTGGTCCGAGCTCACCATGCGCCCGCGGAAGGAGGGCTGGAGGAAGAGGGAAGGGGGGAGATGTCAGATATGTTCACCGTTAATGCACGGGTGGGAAAGGCGGGGTGTCGGTGATGGATCGTTGCGTTCAGCACCGGGCCCCGTCCAGTCGGCCAACCCCTTTTGAACCCGAGTCCCACTCGAATTCCACCACTCAAACCTAACTCCACCCTCCCCCCTCGCCCATCCCCCACGCCTGCCCCCCCGCTCCCCCGTCGACCAACTCACCGGCGCACATTCCGCCAAATACAGCGGCACAGTCCCCGAAATGAGTCCAATCCCGACACCCGTACACAACCTCCCCACATACAACATCTCAATACTACCCGAGGAAATCTGAATCAAGCCTCCAATAATATGCAGCGTCGTCCCCACCAACAAGGAGGCCCTCCTTCCCAAATTATCCGCAAACACCCAGACCCCACACGCGCCCGCGACGGCACCCAAGAGGAACAGCGCGACGACGTTCCCTTCGATGGCCTGCGCGTAGTCGGTTTTGAGGAGCACGCCCTGCGAGTCGCGGAGGTAGGTCAGCCCCGTGGATGTGGCGACGGGTGGGGGGGACATGCCGAAGAAGACGCGGAAAGAGTCGAAGAGGAGGACTTGGTTGATGATGCCGATTTCGTAGCCGAAGAGGAGGCCGCCTGGGTGTGGGGGTGGGGTGGGGGGTGGGTGTAGGGGGAGGGGGAAGAGGAGGATGGGGGAGGAGGGAAGAGGACAGTTAAGGAGGTGTCATGGATAACGGCGGCGGTTAAGTCCGGGTGGACGACAGAATGTCCAGAGTCCCGAGGCCGTCCATGATCCCTCCATTCCCGAGCCCGTGTACCCTATTCCCTCCACCCAGGTCACCACCCGTCCACGGTTTCCTCCATCTCAGCACGCCGTCGTCATCCTCCCACGTACACGATCCTTGCTCGGTCCGTCCGGGGCCGTGGACCCGTGTCCGACGGAGCCCCACTCCCGACTCCTCACGCCACATCCTTCCGCGGCACGTCCTCGCCACCTCTTCCCACTCTCATGTCGTCGCACACTCTGTGTGTGCTTCTCCGACCGACCTTGACGGTCTCGCCTCCGACCCGCACTGTCGCCTCGCCACGCATGCTCTGTGCCGGTCCAAGTGTGCACCTATACGAGTGCCAATACTCACCAACACTGGAGGCGACTGCGAGAAACAGCGGGTACCAATTCAGACCGAAAATCTTTCTGGAGCGTGAATGGGAGTTTGCGTGTGAATGGAGGGAGGGTGTGCGTGTGGTTGAGTCTGGTTTGAGAGGGGGGTCGGCGGGACAGGGAGGGATCTGTGTTGTCGCGGGGGCGGGGATGAGGTCGAGGAGGGAGTGGGCGGGCGAGGGCATGGTGTCGGATAGGGTGAGGTCGGAGGAATTGGAATGGGAGTGCACGAGGGTGGGCGCGAGCAGTGTCTGCGAGTTCTGCCCCTGCTGCTGCCCCTGCTGCTGCCCCTGGATGCGAGCGTCGAGAGCGTCGTGGGCCAAGTCCACGCGAGCGGTGCGTCGCGACCACTGTGCTGCAGTCTGTGCGAGCGTTGGAGTCGCGTGCGGGTGTGTCGGTGTGGCCGTGCGAGTGTGTCTCACTTCCCGCTCTGCATCGCGCGCGCGCTGCACTGCACTCATCCCCTGCCCTCGCCTGCCCTCTCTCCCGTTCCTGTTCCGGTATTCGTGCGTCCCGGGTGCGCTCTCCGTCCTGGTCTCTGCCTTCCGATGCGATCTTCACTCCCGCCCGACTTCGGTTTTCTGCCTCTGTGCGCTCGATCCGGCGCCGCACTCTGCACTGTTGCTGCGTGTGGGTGTCTGCGCACTCGCTGCACCCGGCAAATCCCGTACTCTGTTGCGGGTGACAGGTTGCGTGCAGCCAGCTCAGACACCCACGCACCGAGGTCTGTGGTCCGTGTGGCGCGCGCTCCCGGTGACTCCCGGTGACGCTCCTTTTCCCCCCACCCCACAACTCGCCGTGTCTCCCAATCTCACATTTGCGTGCATCGCTCTCATTGAACTCCACATTTCATTACTTTCCATCCTCCGCGCGCTCACATACCTGTGCACCGTCTTCGGTCACACAAACCTTCAAAACCTCAGGGTCTTCGGCTCCCTAAACGACCGAAACTTCACCGCAACGGCGCAAAACGGGCGCAAAACTTTCACTTCGCCTCCTTTTGTGCGCGGGTGGAACCGTTCAGGGGCGGTGCCGGTGACAGATGCGAGTCTCGAATCACTGTCCAAACAATAGAGACCACCCAGTGCGCCTCGCTTCGCAACGGTGCTCGCTCGTAGTGATAAAAAAGATCTAGCTCGCTTTCTTCCCCATGTTTCCCTTCCCTGTTTGTTTGTTTGAAAACGCACACGTCGTCTGTCATGGTCATCATGTAGTACCCAGATTCGCACACAATGAGCCCCTCCTCCGGGACACAAACGCATACAATAAATAAATGCAACACTTAACTCCTAGTGCATAGACCCTGAGGAGTCCACTCCTCCATCGACCAATCCAATCCACCCAATTCCCGCCCCCACCACATCCCATCCACCAAACCATCTCCCTCTCCACCACCATGCCCCCCAACTCCACCACACCTCGCCCTTCCCCGTTGGGCCTCCCTACCTCAATACACTTCCCGCCGCCAAGACCCGACATCCAAACAAACAAAACCCTGTCGAGGGGCGCCCCAGGCGAGATCGTGCCGTGCGGTCGGGGTCTCGGAGGGACGCGCGAATCGATTTAGCGATTCCCCTTACTTATTCGCTGCGGTGCGCGGCGTCGTGCAAGACCGCCGACTGGATCCGATCGTGTGCGAGCCAAGGCGACGATGAACGACGCACCCGGCGGCGGCGGCGGGCAGAGCCTTCACATGTGAGCCGTCCCTGACCTTTGCACACGCACACACCGCACGCGCTGATGCCACAGCACTTTTCCAGCCCCGCACAACTGCGCCGCAGAGCTGGTACGAGGCGGGATAAAGGCGGCGACGCGGGAGAGTCGGACGGGGGATCGAGCTCAGGGCCACCAACACCAACACCATTACCACCCGCACCCTCGCCTGCCTCTGACCCCGTACTAACCGACGGCGGAGATGGGGGCGACGGGGGCGACGGAGGCGACGGAGGCGATGGGGCCCAGGGAGGCGGAAAGGTGCGTGCGGGAGAGTATAGCGTACCGGAGATCGAGTTGAGGCCAACCGAAACATGCGTGATAGGGGCAGAAGAATACGCCACCGGGGCAGGGCAAGAAGGCCGTCGTTTCCACTGTCGCGGTGGCTGTTCCTCCACCACCACCCCCTCCGCCTCCTCCTCCGCCACCGCCTCCTCCACCCGCTGATAAAATTCAAGCACCCCCAGCTCCGCCACCGCCTCCACCTCCACCTCCACCGCCCAACGCACCGACGAGCACGCAGGTGGATAACACCCCCGTGGACAGGATCGTGGAAGCGACGAGTGCGGCGGGGGGTCCTACAAGGTATGTTTGTGTCAACGGTGCATCTCCACGACGCCTCCCTTACAATCACCCACCCCATGCACCACCGCGCACACCCACACAGCAGCGAAACCATCTTCACCTTCACAACGGGCATCGCATCCGCGAAACCACCCCCAACGGAACAACCCGCCCTGCGACTCACCACCCCCCCCGCCGCCGCCGCGCCATCCACAAGCCCCCCGCCGACCATCGTCGCCTCTGCGGGCGGCGAGCAACCGCTGTACGTGCATTCTCTTCGTTCATGTCGCAGAGATCCCAACCATCCCTTCCCCCGCACCCCACGCCAGAATAATGGGCCTCAGCTTCCCCGCCGCGGCCGGCCTCTTCGTGACAATCTTCGCGATCCTCCTAGGCCTGGTCAGCGCATGCCTGCTCTGGCGCACACGTCGGGCCAAACGATGCATCGCCGACGAGTTCGAGCGCGCGTCGGCAAACTTCTCCGTCGTCGCAACCGTGGGGGGGTCGGACGCGTGGAGCGAGAAACCACCCACGACGGCCACAGCAACGGCGACGGCGAGTCTGGACCCCTCGTCCCCCCGCACGTACATTTCGAGCTCGGACGAGTCCGGGGCCGAGGCGGAGCGGCCGTCCTTCTCGGGGTCGGATCCACCCTCTTACTCCCTCCCATCGTTGACGCCGACCCCGACGTCGGCGTCGGCGCCGCCCGCAAGTGCGGGGTCGTACGCGGGGGCGTTTTTCGGGCGGGTCATTGCGAGCCCCTTTTTGGCGCCCAGCAGATGGATGAGGCGGCCTGCGACGCCGAGGCTTTTTCGGCTCGGGGAGGGGCAAACGCAGGTGCAGATCAGGACCGGTTTGGGTGTGGCTCGTGTGGGATCACTGCCGTCGCTCACGTCGGAGATGTCGGTTGCTTTGTCGGTGAAGAGTGGTCGTAGTAGCGGCGGTTTGGCGTCGCTGAGGTGCGTTCTGGCTTCTTTTGCTTCATGTGTGCCGCTCCACGCAAAGACTACGTCACATCGTTCAGGTCCGCCACCGCCCTCACAACGTTCGAGCCGCGCTCCAGCGACGAAGTCGCCGTCGCTCCCGGCCAAACCGTCCACATATATACCTCCTACCCCGACGGATGGGCGCTCGGACGGGTGCTCCGGGACGACTCTGACGACACGGTGGGGTTCTTTCCCGTGTCGGTTCTGGACGGCAAGAGCCTCCCGCCACGGCTGAAGCGGTCATCGTCAAAGAGTGACAGGTGGATGGTGCCGTTTTGGCGAAAGAACGAGCTGCCGTGGGAATCGTCGCCGGAGCTGCGGGCGCAGGCGCACCTCATCTAATTTTAATTCAAATAGACAGTTTTGTAACATAGCGACCATGGCGCAGGCCGCCTTCATTTTGTGTATAATAAATAATGTGTTAGCACGGAGAGATGCCGCCTCGGAGAGCGGCTGTTTGTGACAGTGCAGCAAAGCAGTGCTCGTCCCTGGAATAGATACGTTTGGAGAGGCGTTGAAGGGGCGTATCGATTGTGTTTTCCCGCCACCGGACTTGAAGATGCACTTTCAGCCACGATGGCTTCGAATTCTGACGGAAAAATATCGTACAATGAGTGCACAGGAATGGCTGTGGATGCACAGACGTCATCGCAGGCGTCACCAGGGTTCGGTTGTTCGGGCGTTGTCCTCCGCCCAGCGGCTCCGATGAGACGCCCTTTATCCTCCCTTGCCGCTAAGCCACAGGAACGCCGTATTACAATGAGGTACAAATACGGACAGTGAAAAGGTGTCTGTCGTAGCCAACGCCCCACGTCATACCCGGCGCATCACACGATGGCGAAGATTTCCTCTCATTGCAATCCTCATCCTGGCCACCATCCTTCGTGAGTCGCGAAAGTCTTCGTCTAAGCAAACGGATCTGTGCTCATTGTCTTGCCTACTCCTCAGTCTTCACGACCGCCACTCAGGCCCAGACTTGCGGTGAAGATTGGATTGAATGCCACAAGGAGTGCCGCGAGCGATGGAAAGATTATAATCGGAATCTGTGCAAGAAGAAATGTGACAAGGACTACTTCCAAGGGTGTCTTGGTGCTCCGCCCCCGGAGGGTTATAAACACCTATTCAGCTGTTGATTGCCGTGGTCCGTGGTTCGTCTTCTTGGGTCGAGGTCGTGACACGATGTTGCAACATGGGAATTTTGGATTATGTGGCAACTGTGAGCGATAGTGTCAATTCAGTAGTTCATAAAGAATCGTACGCGTGTAGATGAAAGGCGATATCATACATGTTGTGCAACCTCGAATTACATAAACACGAATTCCCGCCGTGAATCAGTTTGTGTGAATATTTCTTCCATATCTGTCAACGGACGACCTCAAAGATACATATGAGGTCTCATACATTCTCCGAGACCCAGCATTTACATCCAAGAGAAGATTTCCCCTTGTCCACTGTTATTGGTCAAAGTAGATTAACGAATGATGAGTAATATAGCATTATTCATCATCATTCCCATTTATACGCGGGTCTCGCTCATCTCTTTCCTTGCAAAAGATTCGCACACTCATTGTCTTTCCCCCTCCTCAGTCTTCACGCCCACCCGTCGCGCCCAGTCTTACTGAGACGAGTGGCGTCACTGCCACAAGGAATGCCGCTAGCGGTTGACCGGTCTAGCAACAACGTTTGCAATCGCCGATACGATACCGATTTTCAAAGCTGTCTTGGTACAACAGCGCCTGAAGGATGTTGGACAGGTTGTTGACAATCAATGTATCCGGTATCGAGTAGAAATTAAAAGTCCCCCGTGGACGCTCCGTTTCGAACATGTCTACGCGCAACGTGTGCCTGTTCAATAAAAGGGGTGGCAGCTGGAAGTAGTGTGATGTTGCGGTGGATGCACCAAAATCAACACACTTCAACACTAGAACAGCTTTACGTTTTCTCTTTGGCATCGTTTTTCGTGAATTCTCTGCAAATGTGGAATGGAAATGCGCCACCACCAGCACATACGACATCAGCCAAGTGTCTGAAGCAATACGGTGGAGCGTGCTTACTCTGATATATGATGGGCGAGATATTGACCTTTTAGCACATACCCCCCGTAATATATATAGCAACTTCACCTAAGGTGTACGGTCTGTATCCGACTGCCGTCTGTAAAGTTGGACTTGAATGCATATATGCACTATAACCAAGAATCGATTTCACGTTAAAATGTCGGATAAATGAGTGAACAGGAGTCCTGGTGCACGTGCATGTGCAGACTTAATTCGCATTTTTCTTGGGCGTTCACTGTTCACACGGGTTCGGGTGTTCGGCATCACCGCCGACCTCGGAGGTGAACGCCCTCACCAGCCCTCACCGCAAAGCCACTGACAGGAACTGGTCAGGAAGTATGAAAGTCTAAAATTATAGGAGACAAATACCGAAAGAAAACGTCGCTGTCTTCCACCCTCCCATACCCTGCGCATCACCCCCCACCCCACGCATATGGTTGCGAAGATTTCCTTGATCGCAATCCTCGTCCTTGCCACCATCCTACGTAAGTCGCGGAAGTCTTCGTCTAAGCAAACGGATCTGTGCTTATTGTTTTGCCTACTCCTCAGTCTTCACGACCACCGCTCGGGCCCAATCCTGCGGCGACGATTGGCTTGACTGCCACGCGGAATGCCGCAAGCGATGGACGGGTATCAATCGCTCGCTGTGCCGCCAGAGATGCGACAGAGACTACTTCCAAGGGTGTCTTGGTGCCCCCCCGCCAGAGGGCTGTCGCAAGGGACTGTGCTAATTAATTTGCTGCCACATTGTTGCGTGGTTGGCCTCTTGAATCGCCTTAGACTATGAAACAATGACCGGCTCTTGTGAGATGGGACATTCGAAATACATATGTCGTTACTAGTAGAGTCAATCTCATTGTTAATTGCCCAAGCAACTCGTTTAGCGTTCATCAATCGACCCACCATTTCAGTCCATCTGAAGAATGTCGGAGAGGTTGCTGACAGAATGTATCAACTAGAAATTAAGTCCCCCAGGGGCGCCCCGTCTCGGACCATGTTTGCGCGTGCATTGGGAGTGCACGCTAATCTTGAAATTAATAGGTAGACCCGATAGATAATAAGTTATTATAAAACCTCGCAAGAGCAGCATACATGGTCGTAAGGTCGGTGGGGCAAATTAATCTTTTCTCTTTGGCAACGTCTTTCGTAAATGTTCAGCAAATTTGGGATAGAAATGCGCCACTATCATCGCAGACGACACCAACCACGCACCTGTAACAAAACGGTGGAGCCGTGTTTACTCTGGTACGTCAAAAGCGTGATATGTATTGCACATACCGTTGGTCCCGTAGTACAGTAGCTTCATCCAATGTGCACCATTCTTTGTGCTCTGAAAGCCCCCCAACACGTCCGAGCCAATAAAGAGTCCTGTGCGCACAAACACTGCAAATTGAGACACCAGCGCTACCAGGCTACCCTGGGCAACACACGCGGGATCCGACGAGCTCCACAATCGGAGTGCCAGGATTTGGAGGGGAATGTCCGTAATGTACTGGCTCAGTGCCACCGAAGTCACGTATCCGTTGAGTGCTCCTCCCGCCTCGTACACTGCGCGAGAGTAGGAGGTGTCCATCACCACGTACAGGTCATTGTAAGCTTTGTAAACAGTGTCACCCAGGAAGTGCCCGCTGTACGTGTATGGGCGAAGGAGGAGAAATGCTGCATCCCAGATTGCAAGGGGTGTTGCGGTGCGGAACCAAGTCCGCATCCACTTGGGCGGGGTGAAGTCCGACATTTAGGCGCGATCCGAGAAGATTGATTGGAGGCAGGGATTCAGGATTGGATTGCAAAAGATGTCGTCCAATGAGCTGAATGCCTTTCTCAAGAAAGGAAGAGAAATTGTCACTTCATAGTCCGGACTCACTTCGCCCGCTGTGGCAACTTTGAGTGGGAGGCACTCCACCGTCCAAGGCCGAGTGCCTTTGGCTCCACTTCTCCCCAATTTTATTCAGAATTCAGTGAATTCAGTGCTAACTCATTTCGATCTCCACCCTTTTCATACCTTCTTCCACATCCCCCCTCTCAATTGTTTGCAATAACCTTCTCTCCCACGTCATACCGTCCCCAACCTTCCTCGCCCACGCACTTAATCTTGCGTCCAACGCAACTCTGCACTTGTTGAAGAGTACTTCGACCAATCTCCCATTGGCCGATCTCCGCCTCTCTTCGGAAAACCTGCCGAACTCCTCTGCAAGCCACGTTCGGTCAACATCTGGTGCAAGGTCAAACCCGGCAAGCACGCAAGTGCGCTCGAAAATGGCAGCGAGCTCTGGGCATGAATAGTCAGGGAACTGAAAGGTGTACGGGATGCGCGAGCGAAGCCCTGGATTGGCCGTGAGAAAATGTGTCATGTTGGTTGGGTAGCCAGCAAAGATAAATGTGATGGAATTTGTGGCTGCAGTCCTACAGTAAAGACGTTTTGAGAAGGGCAGACACGGACAAACGACTTTAAGACGAACATTTGGGTGAGGATTGCATCAAGAGCAATCCTACCGTAGTCGGATGACGAGTGTGAACCAGCTGAAGTGGGAGTCAGTCGATACGCCTTTGAAACAAAATGTGAGAAACGCGTTTGCGAAACACACTGCTGAACACACCTCGTCGACAAAAAGCACACCATCTCTTGCCATTTCAAACGCTGCCTTCATTCTGGCCTCTGTTTGACCAACAAACCCACCAACGAGGTCATCGCGCGAGACTTCAAGGAACTTGCCATTTGGGGGCAGTAGATCGACCTGCAAGTGTTTACAAAGCACTCAATGAGTGACTGCAACAAGGTGATAGGGTAATTCACCCAACCAATACCTTCTGCATCATTGTCTTCACGAGACGCGCCATTTTGGTTTTGCCAGTACCCGGATTTCCAACAAAACACATATGGGGCCGAGATCCCAGACCTCCGAGTGCTCCGCTATTTGCACCAGACTGGATTCCAAGCTTGCGACGAGCGACGTTCAGCTTTGCAGAAGAGTAAAAATCTTGGAATGCGAGCTTGAGCTGCAAGTGTTGAGTATAATTGGTACACGCAAACGGAGAAATGCCATGTTGAATATTAATCTCACCTTCCCCATTCCAATAATGTCCTTGAACAGGTCTGCCACTTCAGCATCCATGCTCACGATTTCGCCTGGGGTTTCGGCTTGGTCCACTGGGATGGGCTCAAGCTGTTTTACTCGTAGTTGAAGGGAGAAAACAACGTCCTTAAGCTGTCGGATCTCCGCCTCCCGAAGATGAAGGATTGAAGTGAGGTGTGGGTCTGCAGGTGGTGGAGGTGCCTCTTCGGGTTCTGGAAGTGGTGGAGGTGAGGCAGGTGGCTCTTCGGGTTCTGGAGGTGGTGTCTCTGACTGACGGCCTGCGTTGACATCAGTGCGCTTTCTCCATTCTTCAACAAGTTCGTATTCTTCCAATTGTGGGTTGGATACTGGCCCTTCATCTGGAAGAAGATCCCGCGGATGGGATCCTTCGGTCTCGAGCGAAGACGGGTCCACATTATTCTTTGACCTTTTATGAGCGCTCTTTCTTTTTTTACGACGTGAACTTGCAGGGGCTGGTTCAGGCAAAGATTCCGGCACTGGTCGAGCTTTATGAAGTAGGCGCTTCCTGTCGGGCCGATGGCGAGACATTTTCACCCCGCCATTGTGAACGAGGAAGGGGCTTTCGTCATCGCAATCGTGAAATGTAGCGTCAGCATCAAAGAGGCGTTGAAGGTGAATACGTTTTGGACTGAATATCCGGTCAAATAGAGAGTCGTCGTCTGTAGTATTTGAGTTCCGAAGATGTCCGAAAACTAGCCAGAGTAAAAACAGAAAAGTTGCCGGAATCGCTGTCGAGGGAAGAGCAGTATCGCTCATGTTCTGAAGAATTTTGGGTCCGTTCAAGTAGTCCAATTCAACCGCACCAAGTCGGCAAATCGATAAGAATTCTACTTGCATTCCAGCGTTTTCCGGAGCAAGAGGTACCAGATACCGAAAAGGAGAATCTCACTTGAAAGAGCTGACAATTGGAGAGCGGAGGGATGGCCCAGAAGGTAGCATGGGTACGAAGTGCTAGTGGACGCTATGGGGGGTCACGAGACCGTGTTAGCGCGGACATTGAAGGAGCGATGCGGATATTTCCGCATCTTCAGCCATCCCTGGAGAAACCGCTACGTGAGTCTGTGGGTTACATGGGTTGAGTGTATTTTAGGATGGTTTGGGGAACTTCTGGAACATAGGAAGCAGCGTACGCAACGCTATGAATAGTGGAAGCGTCTTTTACGAGCCGTTTGCGAAATCGCGTCGCGGAAGGTGTGGTTGCTGACCTGCCTCAGCACAAGTTGTGCACTTGGTCGTCTCAATTACTTTTAAACGAGAGAACGCTTCCGTTATCTAATGCTCTATGATTCTCCGTGCTCTCCTCACCATTTGCTGTGTCGGTAGCGCCCCCTGATCCGAACGCTGGCTTCGAGATGATAAAGCTCGAGGGTACAATCCCGGTGTTCTGGAGGGTTGCCTCGTACAACATCCCGATCGTACTCTATGTGCCCCCAAATTATCCCGCATCCCCGCCTAGAATCAGGGTCAGACCAACGCAGGACATGCAGATCAAGATTGGTCAAGCAGTACCCTACGAGTCTGGTGAGGTTGTTCTACCCTACCTCCAGCATTGGGCGTCGCAGCGAGAGGTGCGAACTCTGGTTTCTCTGAAGAGTACTTTTCGGGCGCTGTTCTTGTCATTTTGATCTCCGTCCTTTTCACGGCTATCACCTGTACGACAAACACCCTCCTAAGCCGCCAACCCCTTACCCACCGAGTTCCTCCCGCTCGGATGCCGCGCCGCCGCCAATACCACCCCAGTCAACTCCCATTGCGGAAGCATTGCGACTCGCCAAGGCTGCGTTTGAAGTCCAGATGCCCGTTTATCAGAGAAAGGCGGGAACAGCGCAGCAACAGGTGGGGGGCGGTTTTTAAAATTTAATTCTTCCTGTATGGGCGTTAACACGGTTGGCGTGTCTCCACCGTTCTCTGCATACTTTCTATCTCAGAACCAGCAACGCCCCGCCGGCCCACCCCGCCCTCCTCCCCCGGAGAATCCACCTCCAGTCTTTTCTTACCCACGCCCGGAAGGACCATCTTACCCACGTCCGGATCCTTCCGGGGGAGGCGCCATCACGGCGCCCCCATTGCCACCCCCGCGACCATCCCCATCACCCTTTCTACCGCAAGTTTCATATCCCCGTCCCGATCTCCCTTCCTATCCTGTGCCAGCACCACCGCTTGGCGCTCCACAACACCCATCCAACGTCTCCGGGTACGACCTGTATCCAACCCCTCCTCCGCCATTTTACAATCGTCCTGCACCGCCGTTGCCTTCGGGGGCTCAAGATGGAAATGGATCTGGACGTGATTCCGCCCCAACAAGTCCCCGCATGGATCCTCGGCACGGTGCGTTTGGC
This sequence comes from Gonapodya prolifera JEL478, assembly GCA_001574975.1. Classification (NCBI taxonomy): domain Eukaryota; kingdom Fungi; phylum Monoblepharomycota; class Monoblepharidomycetes; order Monoblepharidales; family Gonapodyaceae; genus Gonapodya; species Gonapodya prolifera. The sequence continues at coordinate 627,757 of KQ965740.1, read as the reverse complement.
CAGCCCGCTCCTCCACCCCGGCGGCCGCTTCCAGGGGATCCGTCGCTTGGCCAATCTGACCCCGTAGCACGTCGACCGGTTCCTCCACCTCCGAACGGTCCGTCATCATCTGGGGGCGCAGGCCCCGCTCCTATTCCCCTTCCCTCCGCTTCTTCACCGGAAGATCGCGCACGCCATCTGCGCAAGATTGTGGCGGACATGGTGGGGCGAAGGGCAGAGGTGGTGCTGAAGCAAGGGGATATGATGGCACGACAAAGTTGGGTGTTGAAACAGGAGATGGATAAGGTGGAGGAAAAGATAAGGGCGATAAACGATATCGAGGTTGGTTTCAAATCCAAATCAGGACGGGAAACCGCCTTGCAACAGAAGGAAAGAGGAGACGCCAATAAGTTTGTCGCAAACCCACGGAGGAACTGATTGATGTTGATATTAATTTGTCTCGTCATTGGATAACTCGGTCTAATCTGTGTTGACAAGTCACCGCAAGTCACCGGCTTCATACCTAACCATTCGGTTTTTTCTGCACATGTGTTGAACCCTCACTCAGGCCCGAGCCCTCTCAAACGTGAACACTCTACGTTCCACGCTCACCCCCCTGTCCCATCTCCTTGCGTCCCTCTCTGCTCTTCCCGTAGATCCAGACGACGTGGTCCTGGTCCCCACTCCGCTGCACGCGCAGGCAGTGGACTTGGTTGCCGAGGACTGGGCGCTAGAAGACGCCATGGTGCAGGCACAGAGCGCTGTGGGCAAGGTGGACGGGGGAATTGGGGTTGTACTCAAGGTGGGTTTGTTGGAACAGGACGGGGGGTGGGGAAGCAATCGCATTATATTGTGTCTGACACTCCCTCTGAACGCATAGAAAATTCGGGAGCTAGCAAAGGAGCAATTCGATGTCAGAGGTACGTGGGCAGTTTGTCCAGTGTTTTAAATGTGCCGGTAAACAATTCCTGTTTGCTCTCATGCCGTCTTTTGGATGTCTTCCCCAGTGCGGATGAGACGCTGTAAAGAGGAGTTGATGGCCAGCGCGGGCCAGTCAAGCCAACCAGCTTCTGGAGGTCGGTAGGAGGGAGGGAAGAGACTTGAATCTTGATGAATCTGAGATAGATTCAAACACCAACGATGCGTATAAGAGTATTCAACTGTATGTACAGACATATGCACGTGCAGGCATCTATGTTCAGCAAGAATCTCGTTTTGTCCAAAAGTCAAATGTCCACAAAACAGACCTCCAACAAATGCAATTGTGTCAACGATAACAGGGCACGCCCAGGCACTCCTCCATGGTCACAAAGCGCCAACCTTCCTCTGAGCGAACAACGGATGTGGCATCAATGATAATATCGGTGACATTCGGCAGTATGTCATGGTCGAGGGAGACAATGGAAGCGCTCGCCGGGTTCAAACTTCTCACAGCTTGCTTGAACACTTCCACACTTGCGCGAACGTCTTCGGGGTGGTCCCAATCTAGGGACCTGGTGAGACAATGGCACCTACGCAAAACCAAATGCCCAGAATGCTCACCATTTGTATCTTCGTTCCACAGCACAAGAGCATTGTACCCCAGTTCTGATAGAATCTGCACCACCCGGGAATTATAACTTCCCTAAACGGCAGAATGCAATGTATGAGACATTAACGAATCAGCAAAGGTGGGGTCGGCACATACAAAAGGTGGTCGGAAGAAGTTCGGCTTCTTTCCTGTCAGCCGTGTGAATGCATCTTCAAGTCTTGACAGTTCCAAACGAACACCATCGTCATCGAGGGTCGTGAGATTGGCATGACTCCACGTGCTGGTAAGGGTGTTACATTTGTGGGAAAGTAGAGAGGAACAAAGAAAGCAGATACGAACTGAGATCCAACGCAGTGTCCCGAGTCAACGGCTCTTTGCAGCATCGCTCCGTAGACTTCGTTATCGAGGTCGCCACTATGCAACAAAAATTAGTTGGGGCACCGAAGAAGTTCTCCAAGCAAGATCGAACACGTTGTTTCCGTTAACGAAAAAGGTTGCTAGAATGCCCAGACTGTCGAGCAGATCAAAAAGGCCTGGAGTGTGAAAACTGGGTCCGTCTGCACCAGAAGTATCCGATAAAAAGAGGGTAATCGTAAAGCGGCGTACAAATTTCACCATCAAAAGTGAGGGCAATCATGCCAGGTGATATGCAGCTTTCTACAACATTGAGTTTGGCCAGGTCGGAAGTGGGCAGAGGAGGCATTGAGGTTGTTGTTGTCACCCTACATGGAGGAAGATAATAAAGATTCCTTCTGCTGTAAGGGATACGCAGTCAAACTAGCCTGGGGTCGCTTGATGTGTAGGTAGCAGTTGTTTCTGTCGGTGGAGCTGCAGTAATTGAATGAGCTGAGACAGTTCCAAAGGGAACTGCAACGGCGGACGAAGTAGCATTCGAGGTTGGGGGAATATCAACATTAGATCCAACTTGAAGTCGGCTTGCGTTTGTTGAAATTGCTAGATTCCGCATCACAAGGATGGTGGTTATGCCTCCTACAACCAATAATATCGCGGCAATCAAGGACAACGAAATGATGAGGATCCATTTTCTTTGCGGAGGGCGCCGTTTTGAAAAGTTCATGTCGTCTGGGTAACTCGACACTTCGTTACGTGGTAACAAATTCTTTGATGGGTCGGACGAGAGTTCTTGTGTTTGAATGAGGGGAGAACTCGACGTCTTGCCGAATTTTTTTGACAACCCATGGACGACCTCGCTGGTGTAGTCACTACCCGGGTCACTCATATCTGAAATCGATGTCCTCGACGGAGCGTGAAGAACCCATGTTGATGAGCTTCCTTCCGACCATTGGGGGCTCGCGGGGCGAAACAATGATGGCGGGGTACTGTGAGCCTGAACGAGCAGTGTCTCTGTGACAGCGTCCGATGCCTGAGATCGCCGAAGTGAAGAGTCGCCGTTTTCATTTTGAAGTATCAGAAGAGGAAAGCCTTTCAGGCAACAATCTCGTTAGTGATATAATGTGTTTCGTTTTCAGCGAGATCAATCCACCCGCAATTTGACAGCGTTTACTCGGTCATCAAAGAACAACCGTGTCCAGCGACCAACTCCGCGAGTCTCAGAGATTTCCGCCTCCACCAGACCGTCCGGATAATCACCTCCCATTTCGTTTGAGTCCGATATCCACTGTGGGTGCTCTGCGCTGATGATTCGATTCAAACGGCGGAAGGTGCGCCAACCCTTCTCTCAAGCAGGTGACTCATGAGAACCTTTGCTATCGGAACCAAATACTTAAATACATTGCTTCCTTTTGCCCAATTGGAGAGTGCCTTGCCCATGATGACTTTTAAATGCAGTATTTCCGTAAAAAGAACTCTTGCCAAAGCTCCCAACTCCCCCGCTCATTAAGCTTTCTTTTGTCCTCGAGTCACAAAGAGCAATTATAGCAATGCATTACTTTAAAGCGTGGCTACAGCCTTCATTGCAAATAACGATAACAATCTCTAACCCCAGGATCTCTGATTATGTTGATCGCCAATATTACAAGGAAACTGCGAATGTTCTATCCAATAATAAGGTTAAACCAGTACGAGTATGTTTACGATAAGTATAAGGCAAAGCAAACGAAAGCGAACGATTTCCGTAAGGTATTCCAAGTATCCCAACGTCCAACACAGTACCGCACCATCTCTCCCTTAACAAACTCATCTCAGCCCCTGTAGCATGCTCTACGAAGGCATTGATCCATTGTAACAAAGCGCCACCCTCCTGCAGCCCGAATTACCGAGACAGCTTGTCTGACGGTATCTGTCACGGTGGGTACGACATCGTGCATTAAGGGAAGGATGTTGCCGCTGTTAGTTTGCAGAGAGCAGCAGTACGCTATGAGAATTTAGCGAAAGGGTCGAAAGGGACGTCAGATACGAACCTTGAAGGGCTTCGATTCCGAACAGCATTCTGAATAACCGATACGCTTGCAGCGACATCATTCGGGTGGCCCCAGTCTTCAAGGGATCAAATAAAGAGAATTTAACGTGGGGGTTAACATCTAAAAATATTGGAACTTACCGCCAGTATCTTCGTTCCATATGACGATGGCACCAAAACCCAGCCCAGAAACGATATTGGAGATCCGTCCATCAAAAGCACCCTGTTACAATGGCTCAGATATGGTGCGCCGTTGTTAAATACAGTTGATTGCACTCACATAGGGTGGACGGACAAAGTTCGGTCGGACGCCTAAAATGCGCTGCAATGCTTCATCTACCTGGGTGAGCTGCGAGCGCACCTGGTCGTCGGGTAATGTCAAAAGGTTCGGGTGACTCCACGTACTAGGAGCAAACACTCGTGAGAAACAATGTGATGACAGCGATTTGGGTCCGGTAAAATCTCACTGCGAGCCGATGCAATGACCAGAGCTATGTGCGCGTTGCACCATAGATGAGTAGACCGGGTCGTTGATGTTACCCTGGTTGTTTCCGTTCTGGATGAACCGTCACGACAAGGTTTGAGTATGGGCGTCGGTCTTGACTACGTAGCGCACAACTTACCACAAAGAAAGTGGCGCGAACGCCGAGTTGATCCAAGAGATCAAGCAAAGCAGGCGTGTATCGGAAAGGCCCGTCGTCAAACGTAAGAGCAACCATGCCTGGCTCAACGCATGAGTACGCAACCACTAGCGCCAAGACAAAACGAAAGTCAGAGCCGTCCTTCACTTTCCACTTCCTCGTGCATGCTCACTGAAAGGACCCCCTGGTTGAGACGGTGGTGGTGGCGGTGGAGCACCGCCCTGGGAAGTGGTTGTACGTGGTGGCGGCGGTGGGACTGTTGTGGTGGTTGTCCGAGTTCTCGTCGTGGTCGTGGTTGTTCTTGAAGGGATTGGATCACAAAACGTATCAGCGCAGCGCACATCAAATGAACAAGTGCCGAAAGGCCAACCTCGTAGTGGTGCTTGTCTGAGTTGTAGCTGTTGTTGTCTGCACACGAGACGTACTCGTCGCCGGCACGATTGGACCATTATCTCCCCCAAGCCCGCCAAACGAGCCGTTCCCGGCAACAGGGACGGGTTGCACAGGCTGCCGGTCTGATGAACTTCCGGACGAGCTTGCCAACGAGGAGCTTGCGTCAACGGTAGATCGCGAGCGCACCACCAGTCCCGCAGTGAGGGCTGCTGTTGCTGCAAGCGCCACCATGAGGCCGCCCAACAACATCATCTTGCGACGATGGCGAAGCGTCGGCTTGGAGGTCGCGAGTAACGGTGCTTGAACGCGCTCTGCATCCGCGGGTGGGTCGGACTCCTCGGAAGGTCCCTCTACGGGCACAACGGGAATCACGTTCGCCTCAACGTCCTTCTCGGGCTTTCGTCGGTAGGCTGCTAGGAGCTCCGCGTCGGATTCTTCTCCCCCACTCATGTACGCAAACGTGGTGGAGCTTGTGTCCGAAAACGGTGACATTGGGGAGGTCGGGAACGCGGATAGGTTGCGTTCACTTGTTGGAGTGGTCGGAGTGGATGGTATTGCAAACGAGGGAAGAAGCCGTTGTTCGGGCTAAACAGGATTGCGAGACTTTTAGCGAAAGAAGTTCTTGAAATCACACGTGGAAGCACTCATCGTACCACAATAACCTCAGGCTGCTCAGATGCGTCTTCGACAACCAGCGTAATAGGTGCGGGATGGGGCTCCACTGGGGCAACCAATTGCGGCTCTGTTGTCGGGGCCTGTGGTGATGTGATCATGGGCGCTGTTCCATCAGCACCGACTGGGGCCGTTGTCACCTATAATGCAACGTAAGTAGACGAATATGAAGTGTTCGATGTCGCTTGCATCTCACAGAATCTAAGCCACTTGTGGCTGTGGTGAAATCTCCAGAATATTCGAAAGGCGGTTTGTGCTCGGTCAATTGAGAGTCCATTCCACTCTGCTGGTCTGTGGGGTTTGAGGTGACCGGATAATGCACCGATGGTGCAACAAGGCGGAACGTGATTGAACACGAGGTTTCACCGAGGGAATGTTAGAAAATTGCACAGTTTCGGACGATGGCCAGCGAGTAGCACCAACCTGACTCCCTCAGCCCAGATGATGCATCAGGACTGTTTCCCGGCACGTCTTCCCGTTGGCGTTCACCACTCTCCACGTTGAGACCCCCCAGGTCATCGCCGCCATCCTTGAGCAGAGCGACATCTGATTCGTCGAAGGGAGAACTCGTCGCCATCAGCCTCCGCGACGTGGGAAGAGAGCGGGGGAAACGTCGGTGCTTGTGTGAGACTCAACGCCCTCAAAAATTTCATAGCCCTTGCTGCGGTCGCCATAGAATCTTACAAACCCAAACCTTCTCACATCATTGTTTTTGCGCAATTCCAGTGACCGAGCAAGTCTTGACGTTTCGTCAGCTGCTCTGCGGCGTCGCTTTTCTAATGACTTGGGGCGCTCAACACTCCATTCAAATTATGCAGACCATAGTGTGAGCACAATAGCGTCGGAGAAATCCGAGTGTAAATCGCAAAATACACCATCAAGTCTCCATCCGACCGCTCAATCAAACTTTTATACCCGCAATGAAGCATTCCTTCACCCAAAGTGAAGGATCCCACCAATCGTCGTCGCGCGTTCCAATCTACGAATGTTATGAAACCAGTATCAATCCACGCTGGACACCAATCGTTCGACGAAAGTGAGGGAATCAGCGAGGTCGAGGTGAGGGAAACTTGCGTTTAAGGCATAGAAGTGTGTTGGAACGGGCAGAGTTGTTGGAGAAATGAGCGGAGAATGAGATTTCGATGAAAATCAGGTCGTTGGTATGGCGATTTGGGCTGATTTGGGAGTGATGTCCACGGAACGCGGGTAAATGATGAGTAAGGCCCAAATGGATTTGGTTGTGATTTGGTTCCGGGCACCAAGACAATGGATTACACCATCGTTCGGAATTGCATTGCTCTCGCTGCCGTTCCCGCTGCACTCTATGCAGTCGCTCAGATACGAAGAGCTCGCTACTCTTGCCCTCCTGTGCCGACCGCATTTGACGAGACCGCATTCACCACAAAATACGTGAAGCTCTCCGACGGCCGCACGCTGGCTTATACAGACCACACTCCAGGCATTAGCATCGACAAGGCAACGGCAGTGATTTTGCATTTTCACGGGCTTCCATCGTCCAGATTCGAGGTTAGCTCCCCATTGAGCGATGATTCCACTACCTTTCCTGACGGGAGACACAGGGCTTTTTCTGGGGACCAGGAGCAGCTGCTCGTGGCTTCAAGCTGATTACCATCGACCGTCCTGGGTTCGGCCGATCGACTCCGCTTGCGAGTCTAACGCCAAAGTCGTGGTAAGACCGACACTGTTGCTCCCGCGGGGCAAAAACTAATGAACTGCACATAAAGGGCAGAGAACGACGTACCCCAGTTCTTACGCAGCCTGGGGATAACGAAAAATGTCGTGTTCTTGGGCGCTTCTGGAGGAGGTCCCTATGCGCTCGCTTGCGCTGCAAAAGCATCCCCCGATGTCGTAAAAGGCCTCATTTTGGCATCTGCAATTGCACCGGTGCATGACCTCGGTGGACTCGCAAGCGCAATGAAGGGGACAAATCCATGTGAGCGGAGCACGTGGTGAAACAAGATGATTTGCTTTCAAGTCATATATGAATGAATCTTCGCTTCCAATCAAGTCAATGCAAACGTATTTCCCCTTCTCGCATTGGTTCCATCTTTCTTTTCTGTACCCCTCTTCTCGCTCCTCCCGCCAATCGTTGAGATACCGAAAGCCGGTCTCCCACCACAAGATGCGAAATTTCTGACACCAGAAGTGGACCGCTTTATGAGAATTTGGATGGGAGAGGCGTTTGTCGGAGGCGGCGGCGGAGTGATTGGGACATGGGAAGCGTTTGTGCGGGTAAGTCCTGTCCAACATCATGGTTCAATGCAACGGAAGATCGACAACTTTTGGTCTGGTCACACAGGAGATTAAGTGTTTGGACAACAAAGAGGATTGGGGCTTCGAATTGGATGACATTCGATGCAAGGTATGTGTCTTGTGTCACATCGTTACACATCACCCAACTCTCTGCAGTGTGTTATTCTGCACGGAGACTCCGACGTAAACGTACATTCCCGCCATGCGAAGTTACTCTTGGAGCGTATCGCTGGCGCCGAGCTCGTAATGGTGGAAGGCGTTGGCCATTTCGGAACTGTAAAGGTCGGCTGCAATGAGGTGCTTGATATTGTTAGTCGTTGGTAGCTATTGCGAAGACCGTAGCACGGAAGCGACCTCACAAAATGTTATTGCACAAACCCCACTTTTAATCAATGCGACTTTACTCTTGATCGCTCTTTGGCCTGACTGATCTGTCCAGCACTGGGCGTTGTCGGATGTCCCCCTCCAACCCACAGCGTCTCGCGCAAAGCCAGCGAGCAGCACACAGTATCACGCTTCGCCAACCAGCAAGCTGCCAAACCAAGAGCCACCAACCACGACGATGCAATCGCCTGCGCTTGCCCCACCACCTCACACTTGGTCGACCCAATCCACACCGCAAGAGCAGCCCTATCCTGCGTAGCCGAGAGAAAGACGGTGCAGTGGGAAGAGAAGGGTGAGAAGGGAAGTGTCAAGAGAATGACGATTTATTGCGTAAATGTCTCGAAGGGAAGACTTCAGAATGGGACTCTCCCGAAAATGTATCGACGATGGTCATATTGGCTACGAATTACAGATGATCGGTGAACGTTGGGGGTCCCAATGATTCCTTGTTGATTGCTGCAAGTGTGGCTTGCTGCACCACGCACTTAGGCCCCCGCTTGACTCTTCCCCACTCGCCCTCAGCAACACCTTCCCCATCATCCCATCTGCGCTAAGCGCTCAACCACCCTCGCCGCCTTTTGGTGACACAACTTTCCGACGATCCCGCCCCTGTGTCTTGGAGCCCCACTCTACATCCACCGCTTTCTTTCCCCTATTTCTGTCGGTCGATGGCCAGCCTTCGCAAAAAACTTGTTGTTGTCGGAGACGGAGCTTGCGGGAAAACGTCGCTGCTCATGCGGTTTCACGAAGGGAGGTTCCCCGATGTGAGTGTGCCCTGACCTGGACACGGTCGGACGTCGGACGACGAGGAGGATGCAGGCACTGACGCAACCATTTGCTGTTTTGAAACTCATGGGTATCCTGGAAAATCTCTGGATGATGGCTTCTTATGGTGTGGACCCACCACTCTCCCCTTGCAACGATCAACTTTCCGCGTTCGATTACTTCACTCGATATCGGACAACACATTTGGCGATAAAAGCACTACATCCCTACCGTTTTCGAAAACCGTGTGACGGACCTTCTTGTCGACTCGAGGCGTGTCGAGGTGCGTGTATCTATTCTTCCGTCTTCGTACAATCACCAGACCCTCAACACACACTCTGTTGCACCAAAGCTTGCTCTATGGGATACCGCGGGGCAAGAGCAGTTCGACCATCTGAGGTCGCTCTCCTACCCTGGAGCGGATATCGTCCTCATCTGCTTCGCGATCGACTCTCCCGTTTCGCTCGACAACGTTGTCGAAAAGTGGATGGAAGAAGTGCGACACTTCTGCCCCAAAACGCCGATTTTCCTGATTGGACTCAAGAAGGACGTCAGGACGGACCCTCGCGTGCTCGAGAACATGAAGAGGACGCACGAGAGACCCGTCGCGACGGCAGAAGTGAGTTGGTGGTTACAGTGTCGTTCGATGAGAGTTTTTCTTAACGAAGTAACAATCAAGGGCGAAGCCGTGGCACGCCGAATCGGCGCGGATCGATACCTCGAATGCTCTGCCAGAACCGGAGAAGGAGTGACTGATGTAAGTGTTCCTCAACAAGCCCCCCATACGAATCTTGTGGCATAACGACAAATTACATCTACTAGGTCTTTGAAACGGCAACTCGATATTCCCTTCGCTCCTCCCCCACTGCACCGCCAGGCACATCCGCTCCGGTAAACGAAAATGGTGGCTGCTGCATAATTTTATGAGGGGTGTTCCACTTTCATCTTATTCTATTTGGTGTACGGGCGTCAGAGTACTGTTACAATATTACTTTCAAGGTCTTGGTTTCACGTTTGTTGTTTTTTACGTACATCCCGATCGCGCCACTTCCCTCAAGAAGACTGGATTCATCCGGGATCTCAAGCTCATAGAGCTGGAGATTCATTCGCCGGTCGCACTGTCGAAAATCATTGGAAAATTCTTTGGGATCGAGCTCCGTTGGCATTGCATTCAATGATCGGGGAAACTCATGGCGAGATGGTGGAATCTTCAGACATTCCCACCCTGTACCGGATCCTCGCGCCGTATCGTATTGAGGAATCGCAGTTCTTCGAGGTACGTGTGCCCTCCGACTCGCCCCCTTCCACTTCAATGCACGTGCAACTCCTTCCCTTTCACATTAGACGTACCGAGGCCCTATGTTCATCGTCAAACGACTCCTCGGAATGTACGTCCAGACATGCAGCACCGTCTGCATCTTCCCTCCGGCTTTAGACGTCATCAACATGGCGGCGCCACTGTTCAACAACGCACCACAGTGCGACCTCGGCTTCGGACCCATGTCCGTGCGGCTCCGTCGTCTCATTCAGACCTCTACCGCCATGACAGCCGAATGCACGTATTGCACGGCGCACAATTGCGGCATTGGTGACGTTTTTCACGGTGCTGCAATGTTCCAAGCCCTGAGTCCTGAGGAAATGTCCTTTCTCCCAAAGGATCTCAACGCGAGCGAACGTGACGCACTGAGGCTGGTTGTGGCATCTGTCAAGGTTCCCGCCCGCGTAACGCGCGAGATTCGAGACGCGGCTGTGCGGACATACGGAACGGACGGGCTCGAAATATGCTCCCGCCCCATGGCACTGATCGGGTATCTCTCTGTGTTGATGGAAACTCTCGGTGCGGAATTGGAGCCTGCGGCGGCAGAGCACGCGAGGAGGGCTTTGAAAGAAGGGAGGGACTGGGAGGTGAATTCGTGGGCGCTGCCCAAACAATCGAGTCATGCACCGAGCGTGTGGAATGATCCCAAGGCGGCGGACCCGTTTGCCACTGCGACGAATTACTTTGGGAAGAACTCTGTCACGTCGTTTATGGACCTTGCGTACCATATCTACCTCGCGGAGAGGAGCGCACCAAAGAGCGCGGTGCCAAAGACCGAGAAGGAGCTTGATCAGTGGTTTATGGAGAACATGGGCTTCATCCCCAGATTCCTCAAACGGATGCCTGTCGCGGTTCGACATGTGTACACGCACTCGATCTGGCATTTGATTTTGATGGATCCGTCGGACGCGATTGACGACAGAGAACGGACGACGATTGCAAGCAGGCACAAAGTAACGTCCGGGTATGTGTACTTTGTGTCCACACAGAATGGATTGCTTGCACGGCACTGGGCGGCGGTGGCAGCCAAGCGTGGGATTCCTGCTGGGGAACTTAATGACGCTGTGTATACTGCAAAATCTGCCTCTCCGACGAGTCCTGTGAGTAGTTCAGACGTTTTCAAAATGTCCTTAATATCAAGTTACTCGTCTAAACTGCTCTGTCTTTTGCCAATTTAAATGGCTCGCAGAGGGACCTCGTCAGTCATCTTTACAGAATGGCATGGTGCGAAGCGCGGAGGGAGCGAACCACCCTGCAACGCCTGTGTGCCGAACTCTTGGAGTTGACATCAACTGCCCGGGGTTGCATGGAAGTTGTTTCATTGTTGGCAATGTGCGCCATGTTGCAACGGGTGTCGGCGTTTTTGGACGACTTTACCGGCACCGAGCCGGAGGTGGCCGGACGTTTGCAGGAGGGCGGGTATCTGACATCACTTGAGGACTTGCGTGAACTTGGCGATGTCGCCTCGGTGCCAGAAATTGTCTCTGTCATCGAAACGAAGGAGGAAAGGCCTTGGGGTGGCCATGTGTTCTATTAGGACCACATAATCTATGAAAATAGGTGTTGATGGCATGTTTGGTTCATTACGAAACATACCGACCGCCATGCGACAAGGTCGCCCGACTTGGCAAAACCCTCAGGTTTGAGGTATTTTCGCTTTTCAGCGAATGCCTCTGTAAGGGAAAATGCGGTCCGAGAGGGCGGAGGCCGGCGGACGGTCAGAGGTATTCCAAAAAGGGAGGAGGCTTATAAAGTGCCTCATTTCCACTGCCACCAAGCCCCAGCGATCTCCCACCACAACCAGCTACGACATGTCTAAAATCGCCGCCATCGCCGCCGCTGCCCTCGCCTTCCTGGCCGCCGTTGACGTTGGTTACCTGCTGTTCCCTGGCCACGGTGGCCTCGTTGTCTTCACCTGCCCTTGATTTTCCAGCCATCCACCGCCGCAACAGTCGCAGTCGCAAACCAGGGTCTGACGTTCGTGCCAAAGGACGTGTCCATCAACGTGGGAGACACCGGTGCGTCTGTCCCACGCCCTCCTCCTCCTTAATCTGATACTCACGCCCCTCGGTCGCCCCCCGTTTCTCGTCCTCCTTCTCTCTGTCATCCTTCAGTGTCCTGGACCATCACTGGAAGTGGGTGCTGATTCTGGATCCACGTTACCTGACACAACGCTCATCATGAATGTCGCTTTTCGTAGGTCACTCGGTCACACAGAGCACCGCTCAAAACGGCTGCACTGCTGCTGCCCCAGGATTCGACTCCGGTGTCAGTGAGTATCAAACGTTGTGATCCTAGTGTGCTGGTGGTGCTATATCTCAATCTCCTTAACCATCAGACACTGGATTCACGTACAACAACACCTTCGCCACTGCTGGTACTTACTACTACTACTGTGTCGTTGGATCTCACTGTGCCGCTGGTATGTGGAGTATACTGCGGGCTTGAGAGTACCGGCTAACTTTCGCCCTTAATCATTGATTAGGCATGACCGGTAGCGTTACCGTCCTCGCCGCTGGCGGAGCCCCAGCTGCCTCCTCCGGTGCCGCTGCTCCCGCCACCTCTGGTGCTGCTGCCCCTGCCACTTCTGGCGCTGCCGCCCCTGCCACCACCGGTGCCGCCGCGCCCGCCTCATCTGCCGCCGCGACCACCACCAAGGCTGCCTCTGCTCCCGCTGCGTCCGCGACCGCTTCCGCCCCTGCTGCGAAGCCCGGATCCGCGTTCAATGTTGTTGCCCAACCCGTCATGTACCTCGCCGGTGCCGCCGCTGCCGTCTTGGCCCTTGCTTAAGTTCTTAAATGTGTTTGAAAGGTTGAAGGTTGAAAGGAAGCTTGAATTTAAAGGTTTTGGGACAATGTACCATTAAAATCGAAATGCACTGCGTTCATCTATCCGTACAGTCGTCGCTTCTATCACTGCGAGTCGAGTCCGTCTTCACTGCAACATCGAATCCTCAATCGACCATCCGTTCCGGTTGAGCCAGTCCTCGATGGCCTCACGAAGCGCGAGGTTGGGCACAAGATCCTTTTCTTGAAGTGGGCGCCGGGAGATGGGGTCGAACGGTCCGTTCCGCTTCAAGTGGTCGAGAATTTCCGTCCGGTCGTACCTAGAAAGGGATTTTTAGCGGCGTTTGATTGTGAGGGCAAAGGGCAACAAGGCTTTGGCCTTTGGCCGTTGCAAGACTTACGAAATCCCCGTGTGCGTCACCACCGGGTCCAGCATTAACTCCCATCTCAGCTTTCCCGTAAAGTACTCTGGAATCTCCCTCGCCGCCGCCTTGCCCTGCCCCCCCGCCGCGGGCAAATCGGCACTCGTCTGCATCGCATGTTCGGCGCGCACGAACAGATGCTCCAAGTCCACGAGGTACCCGTCCTGCCGTGAGTGGATGTCCGAAATCGCCGAGTCCACGTCGCGGTCGGTCTGCCGTGTGCTGTGGTGCGAGTTGAGCTCGTCTGTGGCGGTGAGGATGGCGCCCACACGCCGTTCCCGGTCTTCGTTGATGAGACGGGTTAGGTACTGGTGCAGTTGGTCTGACGACGAGCGCCGGTGTCGTTCTGGGGGCCGTAGTGCGTGAGGTTTGCCAATTGCCAATTGCCACTTGCCAGGTGACCTGACAGGCGACCGTTGAGAACCCCGTAACTCACCTTCAAGCTCCCACTTCTTCCTGCGCGCCTTCATCAACGCCTTCCCGATCTCCGTCGTAAACGTGGTCGGCTTCGCGTCCTTGATGGACAAGTCGTACGCCTTCCGCAGATGCGAAATCGCCGTGGTGTGGATCGAGAAGTTGGGTGCCACATGCGCCCGGGACGATTGGGGTGACGGCGTGCGTACGGGCTCTTCCAGGGACGTATCTGACTCGGACAGCGCCTGGCCCAGAAAGTAGTGGCCCTTGACTGGTCTCCGGGGTAAGTATCGTCTCGGAGCAGGGGGTTCGCCCATTGTAACCCACCGGCATGCTCATCCAGTTCCAGCGCCTTTCTGCAATCAATCACGACCTTGTCCCATTGTTCCAGTCGCTTGTAGCAGAGCGCGCGGTTGGTATAGTACGTCGAAACCGTAGGATTCTGAACATGAACAACGAACACGGAACATCAAATTTCACCACGCGGGCTCCCCGTGGCGACACGCAGGCGTAGGATCACAGTACCTGAATTATCGCTGTTGTGTATTCCGCAATCGCCGTTTCGAACTGGGCGAGGTAGGGGGTTAATCGGTGGGTTTCGTTGCGGATCCAACTCCAGCTCATGCCTCACCTCTCCGCGTGCGAACGCGGCATTTCCTGCGGCTTTGTGTGATTCCGCGGAGGATGCGGCGGACGACATGACCGAGGGATGCGGGCGGCCAACTCGGGTTCTTATGTAATGTTGGGGATCATACCAAGTGACCTTCCTTTCGTCAATGCGGAAGGGTACCCCCTGGACGTAATGCATGATATAATGTGATTCAGATGCCAAAATATTGTGAATCTTTACAAAATACGTCCCCTAACGCCGTGCTTGCGCACGGAACGAGTAGGAGAGTGTTGCTCAGGATATGAAAACAAGAAATTGAAGAGGAGATTTGTATGGAGGTTATTATCTAGATTGATTGCAACTTCAAGTTATCAAAATGCCTTCAAAATCGTTTCATTTTTGCGTGCTAAATGTGAACCTACATCGGGAGTGTGTATGCAGCAGTGCGAGCACAATCGCTACACCCCTCTTTGCTCGGAGTTCCACGAGGGGTCTGCAAGCAAATAAAGTGCAACATCTGCTTTTGTAACGTGTCCCGTTCTTGCATTTTTGCAAATGTACTTTTGAATGTGTGGATGAGAAACAGGGGCGTACAAATTACTGGCAGTTATTTGTATAAGCGTGATGAGCGAATCTCCTGAACGGGACCGAAATCCCTAAATGCCGACGTGGGGCTCTGCGCTCAAATGTAAAGACGTCATTGGCCCTTCCGGGGAAGCGCTGGGCGTCGCAAAAATGACTTGCTACATTTGGTAGATTGTGATCGTTTGAAAGAATTGCAAGTGTTGTTATAACACCGCTAAGCAAACTAGATTAACGCTACCATCTCGCCACAAGTGCCACACTTTTTAAACGATTGATTGCGTTTATGAAGTATGAGAGTGGTCGAAAGTTTTTCGGTTAAAGTGAATCCTTCATTGGTGCTGGGGGAAATACTCAGTATCCTGAGCAACATAAAAAGTTTCAAATGACGTGACGCAACCTCAACACAATCAAGAACATTACTCCAATTTCAGTTCGACCACACAAACGCTCTGTCTGCTCCGTCCTCACTGTCTTCTCACAATATCCCTTCTCAATCCGCTCCCCGCCCTCAAAATCGCCGGAGTCCCATCATCCTCCTTCCCGTCCCCCCTTCCCCACGGCGCCACCCCGGGTTCGTCTTCCCGTACGCGGTTCCGATCGAGCCTCGTCCACCGCTTCGCGCCGTCGGGATACCCCGTCCAAACAAACTTTTCGGGCGCCGCAGCGTGGTCTGCGCTCGCCAGCGCGGGTTGTGAAGGGTCCTTGGTGGAGCCCTCAGAGTGTGGTGGTGGTGGAAGCGTTCCAGGGGGTGATAAATAAACGGGAGTTGGATCCACGTCCGAAGCGACCGACCCGCCTCCACGAAGCCCACTCGAAATGCTCCCCATTTCAACGGACCCATGCCCGTGCTCCCGACCGTGATCGTGCAAAAGCTCCGAACTATACGTCATCACCTGGGCGTCTCTCCGGGTCCGCTTGCGGGGCACTTCCATCCCAAGCTCTGCAAACACCGACTCCACAATATCCTCTGGTGTCGGCACGACAGGACCGTGCGCGTGCGCGTGCCCGAGCTGTCCCGACTGGCCCCGCTCGTGCACAGGGCCAAGCGACTGCACCTGCACCGCTGCCATTCCGCCAATCATGCTCAGCCCCGGCACGCCCATTGCTCCCACCGCGCCGACGCTCGCGACCGCGGCCGAAATTGCCGCAGCGGCGGCGCCCGAGAGCGGTCGGCGAGGCGGGACGGATGGCGGGGATACGACGGGTTGGGTTGCGGGGCCATTGCCGGTGCCAGGAGAGGGAAAGGACGGGCGAGTGGATGGGGTGGAGATTGCAGACGCCGCGCGGGGGTGCTGCAGCGGTGAGCCTGGTGCGGGTGAGGGGCGTTCGGTCAGCGAGGGCGGAGTTGTGCGCGGTGGTGCTGGGGTGGAGAAGTAGGAGATGGAGGAGGAGGAGGAGCTCGTGAGTGCTGCAGGGCTGTGAAGAATTGTCAGAGGCCGAATGCGCGTGTCGGTCAATACAGAGGATCACAAGATGGCAGATGCTGTCCATTCAGCTCACCTCCCCTCGCCCACTTTGCTCGCCGCCAAGGATCCTGCCAGTCCTCCACGAGTACTCCACGCGTCATCCGACTCGCTGTCTCCGCTATCACCGCGCCAGGCGGATACTCCAGAGGAGAGCGGAGGTGGGATGAATGGAATTTCGGAGGGTGAGAGAAGGACAAGGTGTACGGAGAACTAGACAAGGACTTGTAGACTTGAGAATGTGTGTCCAAATGCCCAGATGATGGACCGACCCACGTTCAAAAACGCGTTGATTTTGGACTCTTGAAGAAGCATGCTCCGTTTCACAGGTTCACCACCGCCAATGCCTGCGAATGCTGAAAGGTCGAGCGACACCATACCGAGGACTGTTTTCCTGTCATTAAGCTCCTGCTTCACGATAATGCGTAGCTCAGCGGATTGCAGCACGCCGTCGCGGGATATGCTGGGAGAAATGGGAGCAGAGAGTGACCATGTTGGCCACGACGCGATGTGGTCTTTGGGGGAGACTCTGGCAGATCGAGTGCAGAAGGCAAGGTGGATTGACGGAGGGATGGATGGATGGCAGGATGGAATGATGGAAGGATGGATGTGGAGTGCTCACTTTGGCGACTTTCCACTCGCGCTGCCGCCGCTGCGGATCTTCCACTTGAGATAGTACAGGCCTGTCAGAAAGGGAAGCTGCGTCAGCTCGTAGCTGCTGCACGTGGCGCTGAACTGCGGGCGTTTGCGGGTGCCGAGAAGCGACATCACGTCGGATAGAATGACCGCAGCACGCACAACCGCAGCACGCATTTTTACCGATTTTCTTTCGTTCGTATAATCGAGTCGGAGTCGGAACCAACTGGACATTTAAATGGCTCGTCAGCGAACGTTCGTCGATGCCTGAAACAGTGCCACTCTCAAAAGTGATTTCCGAATTCGGGAGTTCTATTTCCTTTGGAAAATAATTCCAAGTCCAATTCAAAGCAGACCCGGTGGTTTCCCCTCTGGCATAGCAAGATTCCGCTTGTCTTGTGAGTGGTCTGTGAAATCGCCAGATGCACAGCCCCGGTGTCGTCGTGGAAAACGTTGGACTACCTCCGCAAACACCAGGAATGGGTAACCAGTGTTTCGATAGACCTAGTGTCTTGTGCCAGGAGTCTGGAATGGAAAGTTCGCGAGGGGTCACAAAAAAAAGTCTGTGACCCGGTCAGGTCCTTCACCACGGCCATATAGCGCGGATTTAAAAAGGGGCTCCCACAGAACGCAATTGAACAATTTTCTTATTTCGTTGTCTAGTCTGGGATGATGCACTGGGCACTACCACAACTCCACACCAAGACTGCAAACCGCGCATGTAATCGTTGGGAGACAAGTGATCATGGGTCAAGCTCAAGAGAATCAGAGGGGTGCGCATAGATTAAAATTTCCGACGCCCCAGTACAATCGGCGGAAGCGAAGCCATGCTAATTAGGGCCGTTTTTTGAGTTCTGCCTCCCATGTGTTTTCCGGGCGTTTCTCCCGCTTCCTGCGGTCAGGTCATTTACGGTTTGCGGTACCTTTGTCGCTATTACCTGACTAGCGAATAAAAATGACCGTGATTATCCGCGACGGCTCGGCGCAACTTCGCTCCCTCGTGCGGAGTCTCTGTATCTACCATCATCCGTCGCCGGACATCGACCATCCGCGATGGCACCGAGAGCAGCTGTAGCCGTCACGGCATTGTTTTCGCTATGCGCCCTTCTGCTGGCGATCTTTGCATCATCACCCACTGCCGCGCAGGGGAACTTGGACTTGGGTGGTCGGGAGGACAACGCGAACTTGAATAGGCGAGACTTGGACGTTGACGTGGACTGGGATGTGGATGATATCGAATGGGACTTTGAGTTCGTTGGATCTTACTTCGCATTTCCATATCCGTCGCTGATAACTTACCTCATACCTTCTTGGCATTCTCGGCACATTGCATCTCTTCGTGTCTCCCTCACGAAGCTGGCCCGATGGTCCTCCCGAAGACTGGTTTCAAGAATGGCGTCACAAACGAAAGACAAAAACGTGGGTTGTCCAACGCGGAGGGATGGTTCTTCACCTGTGGTAGACCCTCATTCGGACCCTCGCTCTGTCGTGGAATTTCAGTCATCATAGAAAAACGAAAACTCGGACCACCACGAAAACGTGAGTTTATTATTGCACGATAATCGTTTGCATTCACTCAATCGCATCCACCATCCCAACTCTCCCCACCAGTCGCACCACCACCCGCACGACCACAAAGACGAGCACGCACACCAAAACGACGACGTCAAAGACGGCCACGCGTACCTCGACAACTACGTCAGCGACGCACACCAAAACCAAAACGACTTCGTCAGAGACGCACACCAAGACCAAAACCCCCACCACGACTCGCACCTCGCATCGCACATCCACACGCACGACGCCTCGTACGTCAACTCGTGACAAGGTGCAGACCACAACGTCGGTGTTCCCCTTGTCTGGTCGGTTTTCGAACCTCGATTCCTAATGATTGGTCATCGGAAACAGTCTCGTGAAGTCTGCCACAACCACATATGTCGCGCCGCCGTCTCCCCCGGCCTCCTCGCTGGTCACGACCATCCCGGCGCAAACAACCGCGCAGCAACTAAAGACGACCACGGTGACAACGTAAGCACTCCCAGCTTTGATGTTCCCAGACCGTCTGGTAAAATCTTTCCTTTCGATTCTGAAAAGAACACCGCCTGCTGCTCCTCCGCCTCCACCTCCCGTTTCTCCTCCACCTCCACCTCCACCTACTACGACGGAGGCTGCGCAAGAAACCACCACCGTACCGGTCCCAACGACCACGGTGACAACGTAAGCACACCCAGCGTTGATGTCTTTGTCCGTCGGGTAACATCTTTCCTTTGGATTCCAAAAAGCACACCGCCTGCTGCTCCTCCGCCTCCACCTCCACCTCCACCTACAACGACGGAAGCTGAGCGAGAAACCACCACCGCACTGGTCCCAACGACCACACCGGTCCCTACCACTGAATACTCCACCACAACTACCTTAGAAACCACCACGCCAGAGGCGACCACAGTTGAGGCTGGTACCACGACACAAACCATGTACGTGACGATTCGAAATCGCTCGCCGTTTGGCTGTTTGCAAACCACCACAATCAAACAGAACTCCAACCACGACAAAAACGACCAAGACTGCAACCACGACGGCCGCCGGATCCGTGAGTATGACCGCGCGATACATCTCTCAACGCCTACCGTACTAACCCAGTCCCAACCCCAGTGCACTGTCACCGCCTATGACGGATTCGCCGCTTGCCTTCCCTACGCGGACATCACGATTCAGGGCCCCTTCACTGTGCCCCCAGAATCAAAGATCAGCATGACGAACTTGCGTACCGGCACCCAGGTCAGGGTGCAAGGGACCATCACGTTTGACCACTCCACCAAGCTGAACAGCTCCAACTACCTGTTCACGATCAGCGGTAATAATGTTGTCTTTGACGGTACCAACGGGACTTTTGATGGAAATGGACCCATGTATT